>JAKTVN010000019.1:0-249816 GCA_030557235.1 Nakazawaea populi
ACTGTTTGTAATCACATTGTAGTGAAAGAGGCAATGTGATCATTTCTTCGAAAGTTGCCACGAAATTCAAATCATCAAGATCATCATTTAAATTGGAATACGCATCATCATCCATCATCCATCATTAATCAATTATCATTACTTATATCGAAAATCACCATCCTATTTGATCACAAGCTCACCACTATCATTTGAAGGCTCCCCTACTCATGATGATGTTGGAAATCAACAGAAAGAGGCCAAGAGAATACTCATCCAATTGGACTCATGAGCACACAAATGTTTTTGCCAACAGTAACGATAACATCACTAGTAGCAACAACAATAACTTGTCAATAAGTAATACTAATACCAATCATGGAACGCTAGGGTCTAAATCATCAACAGCCGTCAGCAACCTTACAAATTCCACTACAAATTATCAGCATCAACCGGAAATGTCTTCCTCTACAGCGAATAAGGGATTGCAAAGTGATATAATCATATTAGACTCTGATGATGACGAGGGCTTCAGTTTTACCAACAATAATGACTCCAATGGTGTCTTAATTGAAAATTTTGATAACGATTCTGATGTTGTCATCTTGAAAGAGGGTAAATGTGAAGGTTTCTCCAGTGGGGAAGATGAAGATAATGATTTTGAAAAAGAATTTGCAACCCATTTAAATAGTTCATTCTTCGATAATGATTATCCCATCAATTTTGACTCATCAAATTTCAACATAGATGGTGGGGCTATTGGATTGAGACCATTTAAAAAACCAAGAACTAAATCTCTCCCCCAATTGCCTCATTCTAGAATATCATATCACCCACCACCAAATTTACATCTGTTGGTCAGTACAAAAGTTGGTGAGATCAAGACAAATTTTGTTCCATTTAATGAATTAAACTACACATTTTCTCCTACAAGTTCAAGTGCAATGGCATCGGCAACTAGAAGAATATCGTTCTCTGGTGGTGGATCTACCAAGAAGACTAATGGTTCGGTTTGTGATGACAAAGATGGCCATTATATTGTAAACGCTGGTGAATCGTTCGCCAATGGTAGGTTCAGAATTAAGAAAATGTTAGGACAAGGTACTTTTGGTAAGGTGATAAGCGCCTATGATAATCAGACAAACGAAGTTGTTGCCATCAAAATTATAAGAGCTGTACCAAAATATCGTGAAGCAAGTAAGATAGAGCTCAGAGTTCTTTCCACAATCAAGAAACATGATCCTTACAATCAAAATCATTGTATCCATTTGAGAGAATGTTTTGATTATCGCAGTCACATTTGCATTGTGACAGATTTACTCAAGATTTCACTTTTTGATTTTTTGGAAAAGAACAGTTTTAAACCATTTCCAGGTTCACATATTCAAGCTATTGCCAAACAGTTAATTAGATCAGTGGCGTTTTTGCATGACTTGAAGTTGATTCATACCGATTTGAAACCAGAGAACATCTTGTTGCATAACGATTCTTACGTTCGCAAACCATACAAATCACTGGATGGTAAAAACTCCATCACTCGAGTTTTAAAAGATCCATTGATACAGATCATTGATTTTGGTTCTGCTATCTTTGATGATGAATATCATTCTCAAGTTGTTTCTACGAGGCATTATAGAGCACCTGAAATAGTTTTAAACATTGGTTGGTCGTTCCCATGTGATATGTGGTCGGTAGGTTGCATCTTGGTGGAATTGGCCACAGGTGAGGCTTTATTTAGAACTCATGAAAATCTCGAACATTTGGCAATGATGGAGAAAATAATTGGGAATCCAATAGATGTTCAATTGGTGAAGAGATGTTTCAACAAGAATAGGTTGTATGGACAAGATGATGAAAACAATGTTATTCATTGCTTTGACCCAGCAACAGGCTCGTTACAATTCCCATCAAAGGCATCGTCTTCTAAATCGATCAAATTGGTAGAATCCTTGTCATCACTTGATGAACTGATAAGCGCTAGGGTAGGTTTAGAACTTGACACTAACTTGACTCTTCAAGAGAATTATCTCATCAATGAAAAATCATCTCCTGGTGCCGATAGAAGTCGTTATGGCTCAAAACTCGACTTGGAAAATGATGATGGTATTGATGCCGAAGATCAAGAAGAATTGGATAGAGATGAAATGAAGTTCTGGTATAACTTTATTGATCTTGTAAAGAGATGCTTGACTTATAATCCAGCAAAGAGATTAAAGGCCATTGAAGCGATGGAGCATCCTTGGTTTGATTTGGGAATTTATGATAATGGAACTTTGCAGAAATGAAATTTGTCTTTTTCAATTGTGAATGGGTTCCAATCAATTGGTTTGATACCCATATTCATAACCCAGTCAATCTTCTTTTAAATCCTTTTTTTGTTTTTTTGTTTCTCTCTCTTGGCATATTGTTCAAGTCTGGTTGAGTGGATGAGAGGTGTATATATATCGGTATCAAGATATCGTGGAGGCGGGGTGGGGCGCTGGTTGAAGGAGCTTTTTAATGATTTTTTTTTTATTATTATATATATTGTGTGTTTGTTGCTTTGGTTTTATGGTTTGTGTTTATTTGAACAACAGGAACCGATCATTGTTGTTGGTGGTTCTATGCTACATAACTTCAACATCTCGTAGGTGTGGTTTTGAAGTTATTTTCAATCAATGGTGGTCGGTTAAAGTTTTCAGGTGTTTCGTTGTGTGTTTTTGGACCAAATCATAAATATGCGCTATTTGGTCCGTGAAGTTAAATAACATACCAAAACTATTGGCATGGTTCAATTGATTATGTTTTCGCCACAAGATTCGATACATATTTTTGATTTTGAAAATTGAGATTATCAAATTTCAACATTGTTTTTTTTTTTTTTTTTTTCATCCTTGTATCACGAATTCAGTCGAGCTTCGTTTTATACTTCAATTCTGGTTGGCGATTTATTGTGATATAATCAATGAAGATCTTTTGAATCATATTTTTATACCCCTCATAATTTAGTTTCTTTTCAGGTTCTTGTTGAGTTTTTATCAGTTGTTGAGATTGATCTCACTTTATACCAAATCATCATTATCAAGATGATAGGTTTGGCTATAAAATTTTCCCCAAATAATCACCCTAGAATTCATCTAGAGATCTTTTGACATAAGTAGATACGCCATCTTTTGTAAATCCTAATTGGCCGCCATAGCAACCACCCTAATTGGTTTACTATGTCTTGAAGTGTTGGTTAAATGATCAGTCACTATCAAAAGGGGATAATTAACAATTTGGCTGACGCTCTCGAATAACGTGAATCGAGATAACGTTAGAACTCCATGCCCTTGAAAACACCTCCACTCGTCGCACGAACTCGAAGTTGACCATCTATCACATATTTGATTTACGAAAAACTAAAAGCCAACGTGTTTTTACACAGCGACTGTTGAGTCAATGTTATTTCCAGTTAAAAATCCAACTTAATACATCCGCTGCACATCGCTGTGTTGAGGATGAAGAAAAATTCGACCCCCCTGCTCTCTACCACTATAATCGATGTACGTTACTCACGCCAAAGGCTGTCAATTTGATGGAAAACAAAAAAAAAAAAAAAAGGGGGAACTACATGACATATGAATATGAAATTCCAAACTGTTTGCGCCTCTTAATTAAGTTGAATAACAAAATATGGCAACGCTCGTGAGCCATAAGAATTAGAGACTAAGTGGGGTTGTTGTCTATTGGAGCGGCCAATTTGTCGAATCTAAAAGGTTCGATGGAAAATTAAAATTCCCTCCCTCTTGTTGTGAACCTTCTGTTGGGCTGGCTCATGTGATGTCAATTGACAAACTTCATTTTACAAGTAGGGCTCTCATGGATTTGAAATTTACTTACATTCATCAAAGATTTTTCCTTGCTGATATTCCCTGGCATTTTACAAAGATAGAGCTGGTAGATATAATCAATCTACAACAAGTTTAAGATAAAAGAAAAGTCAATTTTCGTTCGTAGAACGATATTGGCGGTCTCATGGATAAATTCATCCAATATCAATCGATGTGTCGTAGCCATTCAACTAGTTATAGTAAAGAGTAAAGAAATTTCATTACCAGCTAGCTATATATGAAAATGCTCATTTCAATGGTTGAAAAAAAATTATGTTTCGAGCAATATCACAAATGTCGAAGAAAATTTTCATTAGCAAAACAGGAAAACAAATCATGCACTAGTTAATTTTTCATTGATTTTATTTTCCAAACCATACCGGGATAACCAACATTGTTAGCCAATTATTCATCATGCACCTCCGGTTTAGCAGCAGTGTCTGTAGTAGTTGACTCAACCTCCAGTGGCGTTTCCTCAGCCAGAGTGGTTTCTTCTTCTTCACTCAACGATTCGTTATTGTCATCATCATGATCTTCCAATGCAGCAAACATATTTCCTGGTTCCCTTTTAGATCCTTCTCTAGCACTTAAAGCTGATGGAGATGCAGCCGAACTGCTAGAAGTGCTTTGAGCTTGAGATACTGGTGATGAAAGCTGTTGAGATCTAAAGTTGGATAACGAAGGTGTTCTGCTATTGCTTAAAGAAGTAGAGTTAGCATTAGAATCGTTGTGGTTCCCTTTAAATGACTTGGCTTCTTTGAAGTTGTTCATTGGTCCAAATCTCTCAGAGCTTCTAATAGCTCCGACGGATTTAATTTCATTTTGCGACACTCTATTTGATGACCCCCACTGGGATGCAATATTTTGATTGGAGTTTCCACCACGTGTGGAATTTGATCTAGAGTCTCCACCACGTCTACTGTTTTGACGACGATCATTTGATGCTCTCTCTTCTTCGGATCTCTTTCTCTCAGCTTCGTTGTGAATCTCCGACATGGTCTTTGGTCCAGCGTCAGCTTCCTTACCTCTCCACTTTTTACGTCTCAAATCAATTAAATCCATCAATTTGAATTTTATTCTTGAGCTCATGTTCACCGTCTCAATGATTTTGTTAATTCTTTCGAAAACCGAGTTCATGAATTCTACCAAAGTTTGGTTTCTTGAAGCGTCAATTAATGGACCAACGGTATTCAACAATTGAACTAAATTCTCCAATACATCTTCTGATGGATCTTCGATATTGGACACCAATCCGGATATACATTGGATAATGATTTTCTCTGACAATAAACTCAAGGAATACAACTCACCGATAAATCTAACCAAACCTAAACCTCTTCTCTTTGCAGCGGCCAATTTGTAATATTCATCAGACATCATCTCTGGTTCTATCAGAGATCCATCTTCATTGGTCGGTAATTTGTCAGTCCAACCCTTCTCGTACTCAATTTGACATCTAGTTAACAAATACTTTCTAACCAATACACGCCCAGCAGCTGGCTGTTTCGTGTTGCTATCTATGACAGTGTTGTCCTTAACTTCTGGTGAAATGTCGGTGAACATCTTTGTACACAATTTGGCATAAACACTCGACCAATGTGGTTCATCACAGGCTTTGGCAAATGTCAACTCAATTACTGTCTTCAAAGTTTTGCCATCTTCCTCCCATTTTGATTGATTGGCAATGGTTATTATGTCAGCTGATATAATGTCAAACAACTCCAATGTCAATTTGTTCAAAAGAGATTTAACTTTCCTGTTAACTTCTTCTTCACTCAAAATAACTGATCCGTCTGGTGCTGTCTTTACTTCATCCAGTGCTTTAGCTCTAGATCTTGGAATCCATCTAGATTCGGATTTTACCAAAGGTTTGACAGGCTCTGCAGGTTCGGATCTATCCTCTTCTGAAAGACCGTTTCTTCTAGAACCTTGCTTGTTTCTTAAAGATTTTTCCTTTGGATTTTTCCTTTTCGAGTTTTGTCTAGATCCACTTCTCGAATTGAAATCATTGTTTCTCAAATTTGTTTGTGATCTCATTTGAACAGGACCATTTCCAATAAATCCCTTTCCAAATTGAGAAGACAAATTTCTCGAAAATGAACGATCTACACCTTTATTTTGACGACTATCTGTTAAAACTATCTTAGCACCATATTTGGAGTCCCACTCTTCATCCCTTGGCAAACTCAAAGGTTGTTGAAATTGAATAAGAAATCTTGGATCGTATTTTATTTTTTTACCGCCTTTTAATTTGGTATCTGGGGCGGTGACAGTTGAAGGGTAGGAATAAGTGTATGGATTCACTGGTCTTGCAAATCGTAAAAGGTTGAATAAGTTTGATACAGTGAACGATGGAGCAGCAGGCTCTATCTTCTCCTCTGGAACAGACTGTACGTTTGACTCTGGTTTTTCTTCCTCAATTGCTGATGCTTCCTCTTTGACTGCTTCTGTGACGTCATCATTCAGATCTTCCTTTGGTGTCTCTGGAAGCTTGTCAACAGATGTTTCCGATGACACAGAATCAACAGGCAGCTCGGGCTCAGGTAAAGATTCAGACACAGGCTCAGAAACAGCAGGCTCAGACTTTACCTTTAAATCTGTCTCGACAGTATTGCTTGTCAGCTCGTTTCCAAGTTCTGGCTGCGTTGGAGTTTCTTTTGGCGCTTCTCTTTCATCGACTACATCTTTTTCAACCTCTTCTGTTTTGGATTCCTCACTTATAATTTTTTCAACTGGCACTTCAGGAATTTTTACATCAGCAATTGCGGTCTCCTTTTTTTCTGTGGCAGCTTCCTTAAGAACAGGTTCAGCTGTGGCAGTTTCAACTGTAGAGGCAGCCGCAGCTTCTTGTGCAGCCTTTTCTTCTTTCAGCTTTTTTAAAGCAGCAGCTCTAGCAGCAATTTTCGCCTTGAACTCATCTGCACGAGCCTTCTTCTCCAAGTCTGATATTTTCTTCAGCGGTGAGACAGGAGGAGCTGCCTCAGGTGCCAAACTTTTCAATGGCTGTACTGGAGTATTAGGTAATGGTAATAGCTCTGAATCAGTTGGTGCTTGGGGAGGAACTGCTATGAAAGGCAGAGTTGCAATTGGTGAAGCAGTTGATGGCAGCCTCGAATGAGTTGGTTTCTTTAATTGAATTCTATTACCAGATTTGTCAGTCAATGTGGCTTGATGCAGCTGCTGCTGCTCTGGTTGATAACCCGGCTGGGGTTGGTAATACCCAGCAGTCAGATATTGATCATAGGATTGCATTGGAACACCATAGTAATACTGCTGTTGTTGTTGTTGTGGGTACCCATAGACGACAGGGGAATAATATGGTGGATATTGAACAGGCATTTGATGATACTGACCCTCCTTATTGAAATTCTTTCTATAAGGCTTGTTGTTATTATTGTTTGGATAATGATGACGGCCACTGTTGGGAGCACTATTGCCATTATTGTTATAATTGGAACGTGGATGAGCAGTTGAGGTACCTGTCGGGGTTGGGGGTTGTTGTTGTGGTACCTGAGGTGGTTGTGGGGGCTGCTGTGGTGGCGGATTGTTCATTGTCACTCGATGAACTGGCAGTTTCCCTCTTTTTTAGTTGAATCAAAGTTCGAACCTATCTATTCAGGTAACTCAAAAAGAAGTGAATTTAGTTTCTCCTTTTCTTTAATGAAGTAGGTATCTAATTGAATCAAATCTCAGTCACGGATTTCAATCGGGCAAATATATAAATGAAATATAATTGAAGCCAAACTGTGAATGTGATTAGAGAAAGATAAGATGAAATAGAGTTGTTATGTGTTATTTGATATAACCAAACAACTACCTCGTTCTGTTGTATTGTATTTATTGAATCCTATTTTAGAGTAAAAAAAAAAATTTATTTTTCAACACACAAAAAAAACGAAATTTTTTTTATTTTATTTCATTGAAGGCGTAAACGCAAAAAAAATCCCAATGGGAAACAACTGATTAACTCATACACGACTTCCGATTATACTGTAAATCTACTTGAACAACTTGGCTAAAGAAATGGCACCTTCATCGTTTTTACTCATAACCTTAGAAACAGCCAACTCAAAATCTTCCTGTGTAACATGTATTCTCCGCTCTCTTAATGCGTACATACCAGCTTCAGTGCAGACACCCTTGACATCGGCACCCGAGCAACCATTCATTCTTTCAGCAATCTTCTTCAAGTCTATTCCTCTGGTCAAGTTCATCGACCTCGAGTGAATTTTTAATATATCAGCCCTAGCCTCTACGCTTGGAGGAGGAAATTCGATTTTTCTATCAATTCTACCAGGTCTTAACAAAGCAGGATCCAAAATATCCAATCTATTTGTGGCCATGATGATTTTAATATTCTTGGTGTTCTCAAAACCATCTAATTGATTCAACAACTCCAACATAGTTCTTTGCACCTCAGAATCTCCTCCGCCCGAAGCACCCTCAACTCTGGAGGATCCAATAGAATCAATTTCATCCATGAATATGATAGATGGAGCATGTTCTCTAGCCATGATGAACAACTCTCTAACCATTCTGGAACCTTCACCAATATACTTCTGGACCAACTCTGAACCAGACACTCTTATGAATTTACATTCGGTGTGGTGTGCGACGGCTCTAGCCAATAAGGTTTTACCAGTACCTGGTGGCCCATACAATATGACACCTTTTGGTTGAGCAATACCTAAACTCTCAAATAATTCTGGATGCTTGACTGGTAACTCAATTACTTCCTTGATTTCCTTTATCTGTTGATCTAACCCACCAACCATATCATATGTTGAATCTGGTACTTTCTCCACCATCATAAGCGAGACCAAAGGATCAACTTTATTTGGCAAAATCTTGTGCAATTCATAGGTGTCACTTCTAAGGCAAACTCTTAAACTGGGAGTTATCTTTTTAATGTCAATTTCAGGGTTCAAGTTGACAACATACTTTCCCTCAGGGTGAACTTTCACTAGAACTTTCTTCTTTCCCATCACCTTGACAACTTCACCCACATAGGACCCAGGCTCTTGTAAAAGTTTCAATTCATCTTTTAATGCTCTGACCTTGGAGTTCAAAGCATTACGTTGTGCTTCCAATCTTCTCAAATTTTGTGTCTTTGACGTTATTTCAATCTCCAAATCTTGAATTCTTTGTTCAAAAAATGGCTTGATACCACCTTCGTGTGCTTGTACTGCCGCCATTACAGTACTGAATAATGTCTTTTATGGTTTGGGTTTTTAAGTAACAGGTTATTTTGAAATACCTATGTGTATTATTCACAGTTTCGTAGTATAGGCTTTGTGATGAATGAATATTGTCCTAGTTGATTTTGTGTTTTTTGCCATCCATAAACATTTTTGATACAGAGTCAGAAAAGTCGTGTTCTAGAATAAAAAAAAAGTATCACTCTTCAGTTTGTGTTTTTTTTTGACAAATTGAGTTTTCAACTATTCACCCATATATTAATCCAAACTACAAGCATACCACTTCCAGAATGAGATTGAAAATCAGGTCTTTCTTATTCTGCATACTCTCTTTGACTCAATTGTCTCTACAGTACCAAAGTTTTTGCAAATGCCAATGTGAAAACACGTACAAGATAATACCGATAACGAAAGAACTCTTAGCAGATACTTCATCATCTAAAGTATGCTCGTTATGTACCAAAGACTTCTGTTACAAGAATAAATACTGTGAAGAGAACGATGAGTCGCTTGTAGTAAGCTGCTTCCAACGGGGAAGCTTCAAAGATCAGTTTATCATATATGGATTCATAACAATTGTGCTTGGCTTCTTTGGTTTTAAAATGCTTTACCCAGTTATAGATGGCCTCATTGCGAAGAGATGATAATGACAATTCAGATCACGCGAATACAAGCTAGTCATCTGATTTACTTAATGAAATTTGATGAATATTTATCAAAATCTATTATAGTTCTTTGGTACCGTTTCCTATGATAATTTACTCGCCCAATGACACCGCGTTCTCGTGTAGCCAGCTTCTGGCATGTTGCTCCTCTGGTTCACGTGTAACAGCCTCGCAGCACCAATTATACGAGTATATTCCTTCTTCGAATAGCCATTCTACCAAGAGTTTCTTCTTTGTCATAGAGCTGTCCACACAGAAATCATAAAATGGAGTCTGTATTTGAAGTTTGGCAGATATTGGCAAATTAGGGATCCTTACCAATAAATCTTCTTGAACATGTTTCAAGATCTCTCCCATTGTGGTTAACTTAGACAATCCTGAAGATTTGCAGTCTTTGTTTTTGCACCAGGAAGCCCCGCAACCTCTAGATAGCTGAATCACATATCGTCTTTCGAATCTTGCCTGCAATTTAACATTTGTTGGATCCAAAACATTCGAAAAGAAAGGCCCAAAGCATATATCACAAAGACCAAATTCGTTCAAGGACCCAGTTTTGACACAGTTGTCGTTGCAACACTTCCGCGGCTCTTGTCTTGAAACCCTTTCCATGTCGTGCAATTTCAAGTGTGTTTCATAATTCAATAGTTTTATTGGCTTTTTACATTTGACACAATCAACAGTCTTGGCACCACACATACTTTCATGGTTTGACAAATCATTGAAAATATCGGTTGAAGTAGATTTCCCTCTTGGTAATACTAAATGACAAAACCGGCACTCATGTAATTTGAATTCGCAGTCGTTGGCCCTATGAAATGCCAAACTCATGAGATTCTCGAAGTCAGCACCACAATCACAGGTATATCGTGTATGGAAAACGGTATCATGATGCTCGTGGGAATTTTCCGAGTCTCCAAAAGCATTTTGATCGCATCTATGACAATGCCAATGCTCCAGAGGTATTATTTTGTGGAATACCTTACCACATCCTTCAGGACATCTAACGTTGTTTCTTAAACAGAAATTTTGATGTAAGAATAAGGATTGCTTCAGCACTTTAGCGTGACAGTTGTCGCAAATTATCTCATCTGTAGTGATAACTTGACTTTTGTCGGCAATAAATATCTCGTCCTGTTCTGTCACCACTTTTAACGCAAATAATGTGCGCGTGCTCCACAAATACGGCATGCAAAAGATTTCGTCCTTCATGCGAGATTGAGGGAGCTCAATTTTGAGTTGTATCACATTATCTCTTCTCACTGTATTGGACAGTTCAAGCGTTGACCATTCAAAAGTCTTGCCATCAATGAACTTATCTCGGGAAGCAAAAATATCAATTTGGCTTTCGTCAAACTCTTGATCATTAATGACCAGCTGTATTATCAAAACTGTTTGAGTTGGTTTCAACGGTATCCGAAATTTGTAATCGTCAGATTGAACACTGAGAGTCTGAATATCAACACTACCTATGAGTTCCACTATCTCATTTGTTCTCTTCACCTCCTTTTCTAGCATTGATTTCGCGTGCTCATCATTCAATGGTTCGATAGATAAATCAATATCTGTATCAACGATGGAGATCGTGTCAGAAGGTTCTACCTTATCGATGAGAAGCTTATAAACTCTGTTGTTGTTGTTGATATATAACATGTCATTTTCGGTGAGAGTAGTATAGTCACTATTAAGTTTTGCCTCGAGAAAGTGCTTCCAATCCTGAACTTCGTAGTCTATGTCTAAGAGCTTCAAAGTGAGTGAGCTTCCCTTGGGAACATCTGAAACAAGTTCAACTTTGATTGAAACTTCTGTTGTAATTTTTGCTAAAGATAATTTCTCCTGTATGATCTGTGGGAGGATGATGAAGTTCTCAATTGAAGAAAACTCTCGCACTCCAACATAACAACTCTTCTTATCTTCGGTAGTTAGTTTAAAGAGCAAAGGGTTGGGTAATGCATCGCCAACTGAATCTTGTAGTGTCACTAGATTCTCCAAGATATAAGGAGGAAGTATGACCTTATCACTATATGGTTTCAAATTTGGAACATTGAACTCAGATAATATATCGCTCAAATTTGGGTGGAAATTCAATTTTGTTGTATAATCAAGCAATCCCATGTTTCCTGGTAACCTTTTATGTTAAGAATCTCGAGAGATCGAATCAAATATGTACAGATCTTTTATCTTCAAAGATAGAGATGGTTTGCCACTTTAATCTTCGTGCAGAATTAAATAGAACATCGGAGAAAAAAAAGCTCATCTTCTCCGCAGAGATATTCTCCAGAGTGCATATCAGAAAGAATTTTAAAATTGCGTTGAAGGTGAATCTCGCTATCATGAGAGAGCTTGTCCATTCGAAAGTTTGAGTGAGTCTGAGGAAATCGAATGAAGATCTTCTGATTCTACGAAGCCAAAATTGATTGTATGAGTTTCGCTGTCTTTCTGTTTGTGAATGTCAAATCCAATCTCATTTAGGAGAATTAGGAGAATACGCAAAATAAAAAAAAATTTAACCACCAAGGTGTCAAAGAGAATGACAAAAAAAAGTCTTATAGAAAGACTCTCAGAATCATTCGGTAAATTAACTTCAAAAGAGCTGTTCAGTGAGTCTTAGTATTAGAACAATACAAAACTGCAAGAAAAATTTGCTTAAGATCACGAACAGATTCGACAGAGAAGTTGAAAGATATCTTTCAGCAGAAAGTGCAACTGATACAAGTTGTTATCGACTGAGGAAACTGATCATTTTCATTCAGTTCCCCTCATATATGATATCTAATTGAAATCGCTTTAATGATGAAAGATTCAATTGATTTGAGTCAGCAGAAACAAAAGAGAAATGCTGTGATCACGCACAGCACCGTTCATGGTCACATTCATACATACGAAGGTGATCATCGTCATATACATGGTCACATTCACAAGCATCAACACACTTTACCACCTAATATTGATGCGACCAGTTTGATTGTGCCCACGCAAAAAAGAGAGAATTCTTCCTCGGCACTGCAAGAAGTACTGATGCCATCCCCACTGTCATCGGCAACCTCGACTCCATCCGAGAAACAACTGGAGGCCGCTGTACTGATGGAAATGACCCAATTTGGGTTAAGCCATTGTCAAATTCAACAAATCATAGACCAATGCTGCCAAAACGGTTTTGATGATTGTTTCGATTGTGCGGAGAAAGACACCATCATGGAGAATAATGGCCTCTTACAGATGGACGGGAGCTCTGCTACATCAGCATTTTATGATAATTCCTCAGCCTTGCTTTCTACAACTATGCAACATTCGACCATAAATAATGGGACAGGTTCACCGAAAGAGATCAAGTCTCAGTTGCAATCGATTATAGATGTCGAGGAAAGCTGTCTTGATCCATTTTGTATCGGAAACGAAGCAATTCAGCATGGAGATAAGTGTTTTGAATTTTGTGATTTTGAGAGCTTATCTGGTCATATTAATTTGGAGAATAACACCATACAAGAACTAGCTACAAATATTTCTGACTCTTATAATACCCTTAGACCACTAAGTTCATCCTCCAAAATAAGTGATGTTAGAAGTGGGCTCATGGAAACTTCAGCTGGGACAAAACACAAACATATTCACGGTCATGATATTCTTCATCATTGCCTTGATGATGTCAGACCCCCAGAACCCCGACTTTGTGATCAGAAGAAACACTCAGGCAAGGTTGAGCAATTCTATTATAACTGGATCAATTTGAATGACACTTCAGCTAAGACGCCAAAGTTGATCAAACAAATTTCATCTGAAACACCAAAACACAAGGAGCATATTCATTGCCTTTGGTCAGACTGTTCTGCAAACCTCATCAAATATCACTCCAATAAGGAACTACAGTCACATGTATTACAGGATCATATAATGAACCAACCTGTATCAACTCCAGTCTCTGAAAGTGGTAATACCATGTTAACATCATCTCAATTCAAGTATGGGTGTGAGTGGTTAGATTGCGACTTTCACTCAGACGATGTGATGAAGTTTTTAGAGCATATTTCGGCTGATCATGGTTTCAAAGAGCTTCAGCAAGCTCCCAACATTCAAAAGCTTGATAAATCTGATACACCAGAGCGTAAGCATAAACTTCAAGGTAATGAAACAGATGATCAACAACATATTCATACAAAACACATTCAAATTGAAAGTGTTGGTGTTAAAGAGGAACTTGAAGAAGATGTGGATCCTAATCACACTTGTAAATGGGAAATTGAACATGGTGTATTCTGTAATAGGACTTTTGATTCTACTCAAGAACTTACGGATCATTTGGCCCAATTTCACATTGGAGGAGGTCAGGCGTCATATGTATGTCAATGGGAGAACTGTTCAAGAAACCAGAAACTGTTCAATCAGAGACAGAAGATTATTAGACACTTGCATGTCCATACCAAGCACAGGCCATGTGTTTGTAAAATTTGTGGGAAAAAATTCTCATTTGAGTTGATGGTTGAACAGCATATGAGAACACATACGGGAGAAAAACCTTATCAATGTTCGATCTGTGCCAAATGGTTCAAGACTTCCTCCTCTTTATCCATCCACTTAAGAGTTCACAGCGGTGAGAAACCTCTTGTATGTAAGTATCCAGGATGCAATAAGAGGTTCAACGAATCTTCAAATTTGACCAAACATTATAAAATTCATCAAAAAAAATTCAAATGCCATGATTGTATCAAGACATTCAATAAACAGGATCAATTAATGAGACATTTGAAGTTAGTCCATAACGTTTCCGATGAAGTGATGATGGAGAGATTGAGATTCCAGTATAAGGACTTCAAGAACCCAGATTTTTTTCTGAGTGATAATTCGGCAAGAATACAGAAGTGCGGTGATGTAAGTAGTCCGGAGTAAAAGAACCTTTGTATATGTTTACCATCTGCTCGAAAAGTTCATGGATGATCTTCAACGTAAGTGAAACCTCAATTATGGCAAAGACTCGCACAAGTTCACGTTGAGAATATTTGTTCTTCAAAAATTGCTAACTGAATTTAGCGGAACAATTTTCATTGAACGCTGAAAATGCGATACAGACTGTACACAGCTGGGGTTAAACGATGCAAAAGAAACCTTTGCCTGATTGGCTTTCGAATGATTTTCTTTTTGAGTTTTGAGAATTTTTAACATGACGTTATGGAGATGAGCAGGTAGGTAGGTAGGTCCAGGTATCTAGATCTGTAAATGCAAGTCGACGTTGCCCCTAAGAAAAGATTTTCACGGTATCGCTTTTCATAAGCATGGCCACCTCCAGAAAATCCGCGACTCTTTGTTTAATTTTGTGTTGGTTTAATTCGTGTGGGAATTATTTTAAAGTTATGAGAAGGTTGATATTACATTGAGGCTGTAGTTTGCAACTATAAACTATTGTTCAGTATGATTTCGACAGTTTTTCTTGCATCTATTGGCGATTGTTCGATGTTCGAGTTGGAGGATGAGGTTTTCCAATTACAAAAATCGTCCCTTACTTGGAAACAGATCTTGGAAGTTGCATCAAGAGTTAAAATCGAGAGGCAAAAGAGTACCTGGTTTGTTTTGAGGCTTCCTTATTGGGAATGAATATGCGTCATGAACTAAATCAAGTGGAGGAGTCTCCCTCTCAGTTTCAAGAAGAGAAGTTGAGAAGCCAAGAGGTGGGTAACTTACCTCACTCGCATATGTATGTGTTCATCTTCGATCTTTTGAAGTTTACAGGCACAAGGTTGCATAAGACTAATGATATGAGTCTTTATCATTAGATAAGTTGAATTGGAAATACACAAGGAAGGTTTTCTTGTTTTAAAAAATGGTATATTCTACTCATTAAAATAGAAACAGACAGCATCATTCAAAACAGCCTCTTTTAAATATACGAGCTGCAAGCTTTGCGATCGTCGATTTTTTTATGCTCATGCAGTTTTCTTTGTACAATTTTGTGTACGTTTGTGTGTTTTTTTTTTGTTTTTTTCCTTGCACGGGAGAGCATCACCGTGGGCATCGCATATCAAGCTCATGTATCTTGAAAAGGCCAATTATTTGTGTGTGTCGAAGAACAACTGGCAAAAACCAACAATCCAAAGCAACAAAAAAGTCATTGTGCATCGACTGTATAATCTCTCTTAGTTACCTTCGATGAAGATCTGCCACTATTGCCACAGAGATGAATCCAATAATACTTCGATAGTTTGTACAGTCTTCTTTCCACAAATTTAGTTACAGCTCTGCGTTTTGAGTGCAAGTAAGACTTTTGGTCGAATAAGTAGGATTTGGGCAAACTTGCTCATATGAAGTTTTGAAAATTCACACTGCTTCTAAGTTGTGGCTAGTTATTTTAGAGTCAAAATTTTATCACTGACTTAAAAAACATTGTTGATGTTACAATAGTTACTGAGTTATTTACATAATCACAGCGATGGCACCAGAAATCTTGAGAACGAAACGTTTAAAAAATTCGGTGTTTTACTTAGGTTGCAGCAGTGTAATCTTTATAATCTATATAAAGTTCAACAGTAAAAAAATTATTTCTGCCATTTATTACATTATATCAACTGAGATCTATTCAAATACTCCAAATCACTGTCAATTGAAAACGATATCATAAATAATTTTTACTTTCAATCTCTTGCCAGCTCATTTCTCTGATAATAATTAACTCAACTAAGAATAAAGCTCATCCGAGACATCTCATATTTGCGCTCAGATTAATGCCATATCTGGTCATTTAGAATTAACCAATGTCGTCAAGGTAGTTTCTTTCGAAACACATCGATTCAAAAGAAATCGAAACCGGTGCTACATTAATGGAAGTGGTTAAATTATTTGACAATGAGCTATTCCAACATTCGGTTCTACCAGGTTCTCCAACTCCTAAAACCAATCTATGAGGAATTCAATGCAAGAGATGTTGCGTTTGCTGAGCTTCATAATTCCTTTTAAGGAATTTGAATAAAATCATATTAAGATCCAAAATTCACTCAATGAAATCATTGATAAAAACCAAAGTTGTTTTTCTTGAAAAGGTCTTGATGAAGGCTACGGAATTTTCACTCGAGACATCCGCATTGATTTATAGGAATGCCATATTCAATTTATGGAGTCAATAGCAGCCGTTATAAATGCAATTCATGGAGATCTGGAGAGTAAACTTGTTAGTGGGAAATGAAAAAAGGCAGCATTGGTGTTTTAAACCTTCCATATATAGCCACAGGACAATATGCTGCGCCGCAGCCGAAAGCTACTAAGGATAGAAAAGAACTCACTCTCATCATTTACGAAATGTAGAAAACAAAGAGTTTGTTTAAAAATCAAGCAAATGCTACTCACTTTAAGGGCGTCTATCGCGGTGACTTGCAGTTTCACAATATCAACTTGTCTCATAATAATAAAATCTTCTTTTCGAAAATAAAGCTTGATAAATTTTGGCTTTTCCAGATCAAGTTTCAAAATACTGGTAATTACGAGCCCCGATCAATTTGATCATAAAAATGTGGGAAAAAAGAGGCTAAAATGAGCCATGGAAATGGCAACTTTGGAAGAAATGTGGAAAAAAGCACCTCGAACCGGTGATGACAGCTGTTCTATTGGTGAAGATTGCTGGGTGCTCCGCCGGCATGTTTTGATGTCAATGGTTGAGAAAGAGTTTAAAATGAGGTTGTAATATGATATATAGCAAAATGAATTCTCGGCTGGTGGAAAGCAAGATTTTTTATGCAAAACGGTTTGATCTCATTTTTTTTTTTCGTTAAGCTTCCACAACCGATTGCTAACTTTTTGATAAAGGTTTCATTCAGCTTCCTATTATAATAGATGACTTTTGCCCACATTCGACAAATTCTGAACCCCCAAAACATTGTTGTGATTGAGCATTATATAGACTATGATTTAATGTTTATCGTTAGTGCTAAGTAGTTATTTTAGAAACAAAGAAGATAATTATTAGGATGTCAATAGTTTTGATGTCATCGCAATAGTTATGCGACATCCCAGTAATTGCGGTAACGTCAAAAATCATTTCAATTCAGTGGCAGAAGTTGGACCGCTAGTTTTACTAGCCACCAGCCACTAATTAATTGCAAGTAGTGTTTTTTAAAACTCTATAGAACATGGGGCAAACATTTACGCCCAAGTGCCATCCTACTAATTTGATTATACAAGCAGATGACCTACTTGCAACGTCATTTTCAATCAAATCGATTCAAAAATAAAGAAGCCTGGAAGTCAATTGACGATTGCCATGAGCTGCTCTGCTTATATTCAATAGGTGTCATCCAGAGATACTTTTAAAATCTTTCCGTGGTACATTTCTCAGTACTCTGAATTGAAATAGAAATTTTTTTGCAAGGTCATCAGGGTTACGGACCTGACCTCTCCCAAAGTTCAATCTGATTCTACATTCTGGGAAAAATTATCCAAATAAATAGTTAGTCTAAATTTTTATGGTCACTTTTTTAACTAGTTCAACTTTGAGCTTAATTGATGTAAGTGTCATTGGTCACCCATACCAATTGAGAAAGGAACAATTTACAAGGATATGACTATCTCACTAGATAGGGACTTGCGGGTTATCGTCAAGTCTTGCAAACAAAACCAAATTTTTGTTTTCATGCATAACTGCCGCTATTGCTTTGAGTGTAGCTAAGAATCAGCATCGTCGCTCTTACGCCTCAAAGTACAGAAATTTGGGAGCATATGCATGAGTGTGCATCGGAAAATAAATTTTACATTTAATGCATGGAAAAAAAACCACGCAGATATCACTGCAAGTAGCTTTGTTGATTGGTTGAAAGAATAAGTGCCAATAAGAGCATGTGATAGAGCTTTGCAAGTGGTCAAAACACTTCTCACTTCGAAAGACACCCAAAAAAGGTGGCCTAATTTAACAATTGTGAGCCAGAGATTCCAATTTTGGGCAATTGCATGTAAAATGGTGCTTTGTACCGTTGTGATGTTCTCTTATCTACATTCATCTCGCTTTAACGGTTTCGTTTGTCCCTCAGAAGGAAATGTGTCAATCAATATGTTCAATAGAATATGAACAATCGATTGTTTCCTAGTAACATATTTACATATTTTAGTTTTGGGCATACATACAGAAAAACTTGAAAGGAGAAAGGAACTTTTTGCCCGTAATACTAGAAAATAAGGGCATATAAATCAATTGTGGCTTGTTCACAACAGTTTAAAGTTAAAAAAAGTACGAGTTCCCGGTGCATAAAGTTTGCATAGAAAGAATAGAAGAATTTTTTTCCCTCGCAAATCAGCTGCGTTTGTTGTTACCTATTGTCAAAGTGCAATTTCTTTTTCAAAGAGCTCTGCTTGTCGCTTAATTTGGTGGGGAAATTGATGTGTCCCAGCAATCTGATAGGTCACCAGCATCACCTGTCTTCCCTTTCAAAATGCGTACTTTCAAGGTGGAAGCAATATGCTCAAATGTATTGGAATACAGAGAGATGACACTTAGTTTTCGATTCATAGTTTACCGATCTTATGCAGTGTACAAATAGAGCTTCAAACAAAATGGAACAGATAAATATATATGATGTTTTATGTTACAATCCTATCTAGTGCATGACTAATAAGAATTCGGGGTCCATGTCGACTACTTTTTAGCTGCCAGCGCCTTCTTTCTCATGCGATAAGCGAAGAATTTCATAGTAAAAGGCATTAACAGATTGTTAACGACAATCCACGCCACTAAAATACCAATATTTCTGCCTAATTGGCCTCTATATGTATCAAACAAAATTACTTTGTATGCTTCAACTGAATTATGAATAGGAAACAGATAACCGTATCGGTAGAATGGTGATATGAGTGCCATTGGCGAAAATGTTGGGGAAATGTTGGTAATAACCCAGGACAAAATCCAAAATCCAAGAACCGGGGGATATGTTGCAAAGCAGACAGTGGCAACATTTTCATTCGCTCCTCCAACAGCAGACATGGTTAAATATGAGATCATCCAGTAAACTCCAAAACCGCCCTTATATGAAACATCAAAATGAATTTGAAATGCAGCTGAAACACAAGAGTAACCCAAAGACAAAACAATATATGAGATTTGTGAAGACACCATTCTATATAGTATAAAGTGATTCGCTTTTAGCAGTTGAGAAACCTTTTGGTGAACACCAGCGAAGAAGTTGAATTGGAAAAAGGTTATAATGATAAGGTAAATGCAACCAACTTGATATGGTGCAGGAATAACTGTGCTTGTAGAAGGTCTCATATCATTCAATTCCCAATTGGGTAATCTATTCAACAACTCTGGGGCATTTCTTATGAGTTGAATTTTTTCAGTATCCGAAAGCTGTGCAAGAAGTTTTGGATAGAAGGAGGTTGTCAAGGAAGATAACCAAGTAAGTTCGTATTGTTTGACAAATGGTATCACATAAGACCCCATTGCCATTAAATCTCTACCCGTCTCATAATACAGAGACACGTAACTCCCGTTGGGATTGAAACTTGCATCTGCATTCTTGAATGCCTGATAAAATTCGTAAGAGGCATTGGGCCTGATATAAATTGCAGACCAGTATCTCTGATGATGTATCAAGCGCTTCATTTCCTCCTCCACTGAGTTTCCATGACTTCTAGCTTCATCTTCAAGATCCGTGGAGTTTACCGCAATCCAAGTCCCTGACAGTGCCATTGGCGGTTTTGTGGCCAAGTCAGTTAGTGACAGACTTAAGTACGGACTTACACCATCCACATTTTGGAAATCTGCATTCACTACCAACATTTTGAGATTTTTGAACCTTGAACCTCTATCATAGTAAGAACCCCAGTAGATCGAAAATACCGAAAGCATGAAGCAGTACATCAGTATCCAAACTCTGATAAATGAAAAAAAAGTGTTGATCCGCAATGCTCTTACTTCATCATCCCATAAGCCAAATTTCTTCTGGATTTTCTCTGATAAAGAACCGCGTCTTGATGGAACAGCCTGTGGCTGATCATCTGAGGGTTCAGAAGAGTCACTGTTCTTCAAAGCATAATGTTCTATATCATCACCACCCACAGCCACATTTGAGAGCTGTCTTTCCAAATCAGGTGGAAAGTATCCATCTTCTGAGGCTGTTCTTTCCACTTTTGGTCTACCAGGCGCTACTCCTTCTCCATTGAATGACAAAACTGATGTTGAAGCATTGGAACTTTGGGAGTCCAAAATCCTGGTTGAATCTCCTCCTGTATCTGTCATTCTTCCTTCCTCTTATCCTTGGACTTGAACACAAGCACTATGAGAACCTAACAGCTGGATGGTATTTGAAAACTTCCGGGATGAGAATTTTCTTTTATTTTCTTTGTTTATCATTTCTGTTGCGCGACAAGTTCCCATTCAATTACAAATACAGAAAAGTCGTACAACTACCCAAAATGCACCTTCAAGAACATTTGGACCGACACACGCGGAAAATAACCAGATTTGAACATTTTTCCGTTTCATCACGGCCGGAGCTCACTCCCTTTTTGGCTTATTCATCACGCAAGGCTTAAAGGTCGGCCAATTGAGTTATTTGAGAACAATCTCTTTCCATCTAATATGCCTAAACGGGTCTGCTGCGGTAATACGCCGCTCAAACTAATCATCGTGGCTCCTGGTCATCACCACCACTATTCGCATCGAATCTTGGCCTCTTGCTGAGCAACCTTCTCTCAGGCTGATCCATCTTGCTGGTAGTGTGAGATTGACTACTGGTGTCCGCGGCACTGTGATCCCTTTTTGCGATGAAAGGGTTTGGAGATCCTATCATGATGCTCATATCTTTTAGATCTAGTGTGTCAATCCCCTGAGTGCCTGCAAAACCGATGACTGAATCATGAATTCCATCGTCAACGTCATCAATTCCACTTGAGGTGATTTTTAATCGGACTTTCTTTGTAGTCTTGATTACTCTATTACGAGAGTGATTCATATCTCTTGATATCACTGCCCTGTTGAATTTTAAGATGGCATATGTTACCGTACTTAATTCTTCAGCAGATTTGAGAGTTCCTTTGATGGTCTTCTCACTCCAGTCTTTGTACATTGTTATTCTCGACTCCAAAAGCCCCATCCATGGAACGTCCTCGCCCAAGATGGGCACCAACTTCGACTGATATAAAGTTTTCATCTTCCGCACCGTCTCACTACCAGAGCCCAGCTCTAGCAAGAACTTCTGTGAGGTTATGTTTAGAGAACCTACCAATATGCAACTCGCCTGATGTCTTGTGTTATACGAACTTATAGCCATCAAGGCTTGATGCATGAATTTGTTATGTCTGACTAGCAGCGAGGGCCCTTGCGAAGGTAGAGCCTCGCTCGGCTTGTATGTTTCCCCAACACTCTCTCTTGCTTTCTTATCGTTTTCCATTTTTCCCCTTATCATTTCAATCCTTGACTTCCTCTTATTTATTTCATCTTCCAATAGCAAAAAAGAAGAGTGGACCAAATCAGAAAACTCGTTAATAACTATCAACGAGTATGCTTCGTGCGACTCTGATAGGCTTTTTAGCAACACGATCAATTGTACCAAATGCTCAATCCGAATCTGATGTAGGTTATCTCCAGTCAAATAATTACTGTTGAACCCATCAAGCTTGATTAAGTCGTTAAGTGGTAGTCGAGAGCTGGTGTCGATCCAAAGCACCTTCTTCTCCTGTTTCAAGTAATTTTTGACCACGTTGAGAATTAAGATTAACTTGCCAGAGTTGACCAAACCATTAAATTCGTAAATTGCATTTGACTTGATACCCCCTGATAGCAGGCGATCCAACGAATCAGAGCCTGTAGATACATATGAATCTTTCAGACTTAATGAATACTGACTTAGTGACTGACCTAGATCTTGGGAAGAGACTAGGAAAGATCCATTGTCCATTTCCTTTGTGATATCTGGTAGTACACGCACGCGTTTTGTTCGCTTGAGTATATGTTTTTTTATTGAATCTTTTTTTTTCTCATTTAAAAAAAGAACACCAACATTTCATTGATTGGACTTCGCAGAGACTCCGTGCATAAAACGTCGGTCAACATAGCTTATAAAGCAATGCATCTCGATTCAGCTACTTCGATGTTGAAGAGTAAAATTGATTACACTTTATGTGAAAATAAATCTTATACAATATTATATGACCAGATACATGATTGAGTAAAAAGAGGATTATTAATGATGGGATCCACCATAAAACATTGCAAAAGTTGAAAAATTGCAAACATTAGTATTCATTCCAGAACAGATAGCGAGTAATCAGACAACACAACACCTAAGTAAAAACAAATAAATTCAACCCCATTAGCGTTCTTTTTTTTTATTCAAGGAATCTCGACATAATAACTTTGAAGAGCTCTTCTCAAAGCTGGAATCAATTTCTCCCACTTGAGGATACGAACTTCCTTGTCAAAGCCTCTGGGTTTCCTAACTTCATATCCCATAATTCTTTGAGCTAATTCAATTCTGAAATCTTTGGATTCAATAGGTGAAGATGAAGCAGAATGACCTTTCTTCGACGAAACAGGCTTTCTAGACCAAAATGGAACCAAGTTGGATCTAACTCTGCCTCTCTCACGACGTCTGTTAGCACCATCGACCGGTTGTGAGCCAATCAATAATTCAACAATTTTGATGACTTCAACACTGGTGATGTAGTACTGCGTTCTGGAACACTTACTCTTACTTGAAGAGTAGTATGGATTTTTCAGCTGTTGGCGCTGTAGTTGAATGTCCTCGTCCGATAAGGTTTCATCACTATTAAAATCATAAGACTCACTTTCATTATCATCGTAGTAATTATCCACGAGTGTTTCTAAGCAGGACACTTCAACAGCATCTACACCTTCTTCAGCAGGGGATGGTTCAGGGTGGTCAATAGCTGAGCCAACAATAGTAAAACTAGCCACGATATCTGCATAATTTTGTCTTCTTTCAATCCTAATAATACGTCTTCTGTCGATTTTCTCCAATTCATTCCATGCAGGTAAACACATGTCATCAATACCAGCAGATGACAAGTGCAACTTGACTTTGGCAAAATTGGATGAGGAATTTTTAGCTTCCTTTGGAGGCCGTGTTGCACATCCGCCTGAGCTGACTCCTCTGACAACTCTAAAATTTCTGATTTCTGTGATCTGTGGAATTTCCTCATTATCAAAATCTACTTCGTTCTCTAAACTGGTCTCGCTTTTTGATATATAACTGTCCTTGTCATGAGTCCCATTGTCTTCACCGTTGCTGAAACTGCCTCCGCTGAAGTTCCTCATTGATGTCGATAAACTCAGAGCAACTTTCTCCAAAGGCTGTAAATGGGCAAATTCTGATAAATTTGGTGTGGTCTCCACTGATGATAAAAGATCCATCGCTCCTTGTTGAATAAATGATTGGTTTTGCGTGGACTGTTGTGATAAGTCGAGACCTATCAAAGATCTAAGTGGAATGCCACCATTATCCAACAAGCTGGGTCTTCTGGAGCTCAATTGCTCCATTGGTGGGGTGCATGCGTGTACAGAAGGAAAACTAACAACGTCTTGAGGGTGAATGAACTGCAAAGATTCCAAATCTGATAATGTCGATGTCGAAGTTGTAGTGGCAGGTATATCGTCTAAAGACGGAGACAAAAATGTATCACTGAAAATATTGTCCATTGCAAATTGTGGTTGTGGTTGTGGTGGTGGTTCAATTTGAATTTGTGCTTGTGCGGAGAGTAGCAGCGAAATTGGATGTCCCGCCGAATATTGGTAGTTTGATTGAGGCTGAGTGTATTGTAAATTATTATTCAGATATATTTGGTTCATGTAAAGTTGATTCACCAACAAATTGAAGTTGGCGTCATCGCCCTTCTGCTCTATATTGTCAAGGTTTCCCATCGTATACTCACTAAATCCATTAAAAGTCAAGTTATTCAATTCTAAGATCGGAGATGATGTGGCGACTCTCGGGAACATTGTTTTGTGTTGATGAAGTGTTTAAGAACTGTAAAGGGTGACGAGAAGATGCTTGTTGCTGGGATACCCTTGAAATAGAAAACACCTTGGGTATACTTCCAACAAATACTTCAAATGACCTTGTAAATTTTCTGGTGAATGGTGACTGAATTGGTGAGGCAATCAACCAATAATTTGGTTTCAAGTAAATGGGGGTTATGGTGAGTGATTTTTGATTTAATGGAGTGAATGGAAGCGAGAAAACTGGCAGCGTTTGATATCACATATATATATTTATAAAAAATTTCCAAAACCTAAAAAATGTTCGAAACAACTTTTATTGTCGTAGATCAACTTATTTAAAGCCTGCATGCGGTGTGGTGCATCACATGAATTTCTTTTTGCATATGTACTCACAAAAGGGCACGCATATGCCCAACTTAGTTGCCTCAGAAGGGATTAGCAGTGCTTATGCAAGCAGCAGAAAGAAAGAAAAAAACATAGCTGATTGCTGAGCCACCGAATGGCCACGCAAAAAAGTAACAGAAAAAAATTTCATGACTGCGCTCTGTTATTGTGCCTTGATTGTCCAAACAACGCCTTTAAAGGATAACAAATGATCAGGCACTAAAGCCTTCATCTTGAATAAAATTGAAATTTTCAGAAAATATACTTGAGGGGTTGAGCGTTGCAACGCCTAGCTTGTAACTCTGAATTGCACGGAAATCTCGATGCATTGGGAATGATCCTAAAAGACAGGCCGAATTCGTTTACTGGTTATAAGCAAATCCACAGTAAGGAAAAGATAAGCAAAAAGTGGACTTGATCACTGACACCAAACAATTTTCACAGGTATGAGGCTACTAACGTCTAAATTTTATAAATCTTTTATGACTCTATGGACTACACAGGCTAGCACCCTCAAGTTAGTGAGCGCACCAGCATTACACATCGGCATTACGGACTTAATGTCCCCAGCAATATGACTCAAAACGGCGTTCGTAACAAATAACCTTGATATTGATTGTTATTTACTGTAGTTCGGTTTTGTGTAACTATCAAAAGTTTAAAGGGAAAATTTACTTCGAGTTTCTCTTTTTGCGCTGTCTTTTAGTCAAATTTTGACCCCCATCCTTGAATAGCAAAGATGAAAAACATCCTGTGTTTTGAAACGACATCTCCATATTATATTTGATTGCTACAGGTACAATTCATGGGATATCTACGGCGGTAATCGCTTGATGCTTGTGTTATTTGTATTGTCGAAGTGTTCTCGATGATTGAGCCTAATAGCTAATAGCATTTACTTGGATTATCACACGATGTGGTAAAATCTAGTTAATTTTTGATCTTACATCACAACAATATGTAGTTAGATGTTTGGCAGAAAGTGTCTTCGACCGGATTGTATCTCTCTCATTGGGCGAAAACGAGGCAAAAAGATGCACATTTAGGTATATTGGCTTCAGTGTGTTGAACGAGCAAATTTTTGAAGTAGGCGATTATCAACGCAGTTTCTATTCTAGTCTTCAAATTTTTCATGCTACGGCAAAGTGAAGTGCAACTTGGGTTTATTGTTGTGATGTATCTCAAAATATCACAAAACCTTGAGAATTCGTAGACATCAATAGAAGCCTGTATATCATGTATAGAAACTTTGCATCAAAACAAGTATTATTATGAACTTTATTTTGCGTTAAGTTCGAACTATTCTCCACCTGGTCTACGTAATACACAATCTTTTGTTAATGCACGGAAAATTCGGTCAGCGTTGGGAGCTCAAATGAAGAAGTCTGGTTCATTTAGCTACCTAAAATGCAAGATAGCTGGCCAAAGTTGGGCTTGAGAAATAACCGCAATCAAACACCCTTGCAACTGCTGTTCGGGAAATAGAACCAACTTCTGATGGGAAGAGCAGATGATTATTCTCCGTAGAACGTTAATCTTTCTTCAGTGTTCACTTGCATAAGCAATCTATAGAAGAGGCGCATAAGTTTGGCTAAGTTATTGTGGCTTATATCTTCCATACATGAATTTGTGACCGCTCCTGCCCCTTTTAAAGAAATATTACGTCAGTCAGAGGGCTTTTTTTCTAGAAGGAAAATAAAATCGAAATTACAAATAGAAATTTCAAAAATATATCCCCGAACCAGATTGAGAAGATACTATTGTTGGTGGGGCTTTCCTAATCTTACGTTTCCTACAACAGCGGAATGCTATAATGCCACATGAAGAAAAACTGCCCATGAGAGATGCTATCAACGAGACCTATTTTAATCGCATGCATATTAAGGCATTCAAACGTTCAAGTAGATCAAATTTACCTTTCATGAAGAAGAACATCCTTGCAACTAACCCCATAATTGCTATGCCTAGAATGAATAGATCGATCTCGTATTGAGAGTGCAAAAGAAAGCGCTGTTGGCTCTAAGATTTTTAAATTCTACTAAGTTACGTCAAATCCCCATATCTCAAAAAAGTATTGCTGCTTTTCCTTCGGTTTCGGATTTTCCGCCGGAAAATTTAAGTCATTACGCTTATCGAGCTGAGCAAGGGAGAATTTGATAACAAACTATTATTTTAAAGCACGTGTATATATTTACCTCGCTCAACATTCACGGACAAGCTAGCACATATCTCCAACCGTTTGATTAATGGGCGTTACAGCCATCCAATTTTCTGACCCACACACTCTGTTCCATCTACAAATCATTGGTTGAGTGGGTCCGATCCACTTCTGTTTCTGCAATATAAGCAATAACGGTCCTAAGATAGATTGTTGCTTTTGGAAATGAGCGCTTATGTATAACTGACTAAATCTCAAATTGTCTTTTTAACACAAGTAAATTACTTGCCCACAAATGATATTTGGATGTACAGTCGACTAAAAACACACTCTTCTGAACTATATTAACAAGGAAGGGTATAGATTACGTAATTGTATTTGCAAGCAATAGCTTTTCTAAATTCTCTGTGAAGGCGCCGGGCGTTAAAAAATTTCTGAACAGCACATGATGTTATCTTTCGATTAGAAACCAGTATGATTTGTAGAAGTTGAATAAACTGTCATGCTGAAAAAAGTGTTGATTAGCAAAATTGCTTACTTTAAAGATGATGGACAGCTACGTCCGCAGCATTCAATGTTGCTAGGATGATCTTCCACAACTCTTCAACAACAAGATCTACACCTACGTACAGTGCCAAATTCGACTGATCTTCGGTCAGGATAACACGCCCATAATTTGCACCGGGAGACACAATCACTTCCAATCTGCACCTTTTGAATTGATAAGATATGTCATTTTCAATCTCGTAGAAGGGTAGCAATGCTAACAACGCCAAAGGGTCATGAACAGGTGGCCCATCGAGAAATCGTTTTTGCTCCGTGTAATTCTCAGCAAAACACATGATAATTTCAAAGAACAACTCTCTCAATTTCGACTTGGAAGATTGAATTTGGGTCCTTATATCAATTGTGGCAATAGCTTTGTGAGTCAAGTCCGAGGGAATCAAAACAATTTTATTGACCAATTTGGGATTTTCGAGAACCATTTTTCCTGCTTCAGGATCAGTTGTAATATTGAATTCCCCTATTGCCCATGTTCTCTCACTTATTGCTCCTCCCATGATGGAAATGAGTTTCACCTTGTCACATAAATCAGGAAATTTTTGGAAAAAAAGAGCTATATTAGTCAATGGACCAACTGCCACTATTGATAGTTCGCCGTCGTACTCAATTAAAGCTCTTTGCAAATTTTCGAATAGTTCATTGACTTTGCCGCTCAACTTCACGGTTGGCTTTGGAAGTAATTCATAACCTCCAATACCCTTTGCACCATGGATATGATGAGCTGTTTTCGGTTCAGCTTGAATGGGAGTTCCAAATCCTTCATAAATTGGTATCTTGATGTTCATCGCTGTAGAAAGGGCTAACGCATTATGAGTTGTATTTTTGATGGTGGTGTTTCCATGAACTGTAGAAATGCCTAACACATTGAAGTTAGCACTGAAGGCAGCCACCAACATTGCAATCGCATCATCATTTCCCGGATCGCAATCTAACCAAACCGGAATAGCAGCTTTGCCGGTTGACATGTTACTAGGTGGTGTTCTTCCCCGACACATCGGCTTATCTTGACAGCGTATTTTTTTTCTTTTTTTCTAAATATCTTTATTTTCCTCTACATCTTTTATTATTTGTCTTCTTCATTGCCAGAAAGTAGGTCGTAAGTGTTGTGAGTATTAGAAACCCGGCATTGAATCCGTTCAAATTTCTTAAGAATCATATAAACAACTCATGACTTGAGCTTTCAAGGATCTATAGAAGTGCTGATCTCGTGTACCATTTGTATACGCCAGACATGTTAGTTACCCGGATTCTATAACACCCCAACCTGAGAAAAAAGTCCGGGGTAAAGCGTATCATATTCAATTACAGACCAGTAGACAAACCGTCATTTGACTTTTCACCTCTCTAATTAACGAGTCGATGTTGAAAAAAACACTGTTAGTTTAGTAATTGATGTCTTCACCCTATTTAATCAGACCTGTATAATCAAAAATAAAAAATAAAAAGGAGAATAAAGAATAGTAGTTGACCCTCAGACATCAATAAACCTTAAACAAGATTAATTTGCCTGAGAATGGGTTTATTTCAACTTCTTGTCGTATTTTGGGTAATACTTGTTGAAGAGAAAACTGTCCAAAAGAACCAACCCGGTGATGATTGTTGCATGAGCAGCGACAGCAGATTTGAAATGTTGAGCACCACAGATTCTATTTCTTTCGAGGTAACCAACATAAGCAGCACCCAAAGCACCAACACAAGTTACAACTTGAGTAACGACAACTGGATTTTGTAACTCTTCTCTAGATCTTGTAGTAAACTTGTTCGTAAAATCAACGACAGCTGCAGAAAATTGGTTGAAGTATTTTTTAATTGTAACTTCAGCTTCACCCAGCTTCTTCTTACCATGCTTCTCAGCCTTGTTCAATTTTCTTGCAGCTTCATCAGCTACTTCATCAACATCTCCTTTTATCTTGTCAGCGGTTTCCTGGTCTACAACACTTACTTTACCATGTGGGTTGTCGGTTCTCTTAACTTGAGCCACCTCTGGTATCTTTGGAGGAGAACCTGTTGGACCTGAAGAGGAAGCTGCTTCTGCATATCTGTTCATTGATGTTAATATTTGAATGATCAACACATTGTTTTAATTACGACGCCTCCACATGACTTGGGAGAAAAAACAATAGATTAGAAGAAATATTTCTGTGAAGAAACATTGAAGAAGATTCACTTACGATGACATTGTTGATTGATTTCTAATTGGAGTAAATGAAGAATTTGATTGATTGAAATTGATTCGTTGAATGGATCAATTGAAATTGTTAATTTTTGATATGATGGAGATGTATAAGTGCAAGAGATATATTAATTTAATAACACCATTTTTTTTGTTTGTGATATCTCATCGAGTGAAACAAAGATTGCTGCCATTGATTCTGCACCAAGAATAGAGCAAGCAATAAAAGAAAGAAAGACCCCAACATAGAAATTGGCCTCTGAGTACACGACACTGTACGAAAACGGGGGCTTTCTCAGTTAATGTCACTTGATAAGCTGCAGAGCCCAACCAATCAATCAATCAAAAGACAATTGGTCAGTTTCTACTTTTGTTATATCTTATCGAAGCCATACATCCATTTTATTGATTAAACTAAATTAGGGCATGTCAAAGCTGAGCGCTGTAAGAAACGTAACTATAATATTGGTTGGATTCCGCCTGAAACATTATGTGTTGACGTATGTAAGTTGACCTGTGTCAATCACACTAATTCATAAAATAATTCACATGCTCCGACTTTGTTCTTAATTTAGTGGAGAATTATTCTGGGGCCTGTTGTTATTTCGTCATTTGGGTCGTTTAGGGTGGATGAAAGGATCCAATTGGTATCATCATTCTTAACCCATAATGCTTCTTTACTTTTATAGCAATGTTATGGGAAGTTTCCTCCCATATGATGATTTGTAGTAGCTTATGACTTTGATGTTGAAGAAATGCAGGAGGAGCCTTACAAAAAAGTATGATTTTTTTGTTTTTTCTCTGCGTTGGATTTTTTCTCTGCGTTGGATTTTTTCTCAATTACTCGATTTTCTCATGCCACTCACTCTCCACTATAAGACAAAGAAAAGAAAAAAGTGACGTACTCGATGACTAAAAGAAATAAAGGAAAAAATAATGAGAGAAAAAAAACATAAACACACAACCACAGCATTTTCAGTAAAAACAGATTTTTTTGCATCAGAAAAAGGAGGGCCAGAACTTGCCAAGTGAGAGCGCTGCTGCATAAACTGGGCTTTGAACCTCGGATCAATCACTATAGCTATAGTGCTATGCGTGTCAAGTGACCACCAGAGCTAATCTTACAAGGAATTGGTAACCCTTTGATATCTATAATTCCCAGTCGAATATTCTCATTTGCAGCTTATTCGTTGCACCAACAACATGCCGGTTATATTATGCTAATTACTTAAGTTAACATTCGTTGCCTACAACCTTATTGTCTTAAAAGTAATATAATTTTTCCCGCCTCTTCAACGTTGCTATGTTCCTTCAGTTTGAGATAATCGTTAACAAAGTTCAGGCTAGGTTTAAGGAGAATAAGTCCGCGATAGTGCAGAGAGGGCACGTAAAGGAAGAAGAAGAAGAAGCATGAAGAACAACAACAACAAAACCTCACAGCTCAAAAAAAATAGACAGACTAGAACTCGAAAAGAGGGCAGAAAATAGGGACAAACTATCTAAGTTAGTCCCGGAAGTAGGGAGATTACGAGACTACGACCTGTAACCAAAAAGAGCTTTCTCCCAGTGATTGATAGGTGCGCCAATCGCAACTCATTGATGGCATTTATTTAATCTAATCGATGAAATACTTTTAATAGATGGTGTCAATTTTGAAGTAAACTGCTGTTGAGATGGTCCTGAGACATTACGCCATCTGCTAACTGAATGGGATCTTCCAATTTTATTCATACCAGTTAGGCTGCTTATCGATCCAATTTCTATTAAATATCAAATGAAGAGTTAGGGCTGAAAGACCTGAAGAATATTTTGTGAAGTCGTTACACCATTTTATTCATATTGTGCACGACTCACGCAATTTTGGAGAGGGTGTGGAAAATTTTGATTTTTTTTTTTCTTAAAAGAACGCAGGCCTTATAACGATTTAACTTTATATCACGTCAAGATAATTGTCGATTGAAAACCACCACCATCGGATTTCCACGTACATCCCGACGAATTTAATATCAAAATGTCTGAACAACCACAACAAGCCGCAGCTCCAGCTGGTGATAAGAGATCTTTCGGTCGTTCCAACAAAGGTAGACCACAAAGAAGAGGTAGAAACCAAGGTGAAGAGAAAGGATGGACTCCAGTTACCAAATTAGGTAGATTAGTTAAGGCTGGTAAGATCACCACCATGGAGGAGATCTACTTGCACGCTTTGCCAGTCAAGGAGTATCAAATCATTGACCAACTTTTGCCAGAATTGAAAGATCAAGTTATGAAGATTAAACCAGTTCAAAAGCAAACTAGAGCTGGTCAAAGAACTAGATTTAAGGCTATTGTCGTTATTGGTGACTCAAACGGTCATGTTGGTTTAGGTATCAAGACCGCCAAGGAAGTTGCCTCTGCTATTAGAGCCGCTATCATCATTGCCAAGTTGTCAATCATCCCAATCAGAAGAGGTTACTGGGGTTCTAACTTGGGTACTCCACACTCCTTGCCAGTTAAGGTCACTGGTAAGTGTGGTTCCGTCTCTGTTAGATTGATTCCAGCTCCAAGAGGTAAGGGTATCGTTGCTTCTCCAGCTGTTAAGAAGTTGATGCAATTGGCTGGTGTTGAAGATGTTTATACTTCTTCATCTGGTTCTACTAGAACTTTGGAAAACACCTTGAAGGCTGCTTTCGTTGCTATCGGTAACACTTACGGTTTCTTGACTCCTAACTTGTGGGGTGAATTCAAATTGAACGAAAACCCATTGGATGTTTACGCTGATGAAGCTTTGGCTACCAAGAAGAGATACTAAATTATTTAATCTGTTTCTATATAAATAATAATGAAGATCTTTAAACGTTCCTAACTTTCTTAATTTGTAGGATCTTGATTAATCTTATCGAAGTAAATAACAACTTAAAAGTCTACAATTTTATGGATGCATATTTGAGAAAAAAAAATTGCAAGTAGACAATATGTCAAAAGCTTGCAGTGAAAGGGACAAAGCCCACACACATTTTTGTTGAATAGTATACATTATAATCTATTTATACAAATCAACTGGCCTCTTGAGCAGGAGCCTGTTCCATAACTTGATCCTCAGGTACCGCAAAAGTTCTTTCGCTTGTGGATTGTTGACCTGCAACCCATTTGTTATTTGTGGTAGCAGAAGCTCTACCCTCTGGATGCTTATATGGACAGTTCACGTTCATACAATTAACTCCGAAACGGCAATCTTCATCGATTGGATGAGTGAAAAAACAGTCAGCTCTAGTACAATTTGCTCCTTCACGACACAATATAGGTGAAGTGGCATGTCTTCTTGGACATTTATAATTAGTACAATGTGCACCATATTTGCATTGCTCTAACGATTTTTGAAGCTGCAGTTGTTGCTGTTCAGCGCTTGGCTTAAAATTTGGAGATGGATGCGCTTTTTGGCATGACTCATCTGTACATGTCTTACCGTTTGAACACCACTCCATCACGGTCACTTGAGCATCCTTATTCACAGGCGTAGGATGAGCGAATGGGCATGTTTCTTTCTGACAAACAGCACCAAATTTACAAGGGGTCATTTCTGGTGGCTGTTGCTGCAGTTGGTGATGTTGATATTGTCTGTTTTGCATTTGTGGGTAGAACTGTTGCACCTCTTCTCTCTTTGCCAGGGTCAACAGCTTGATGTTGGCAATCTGAGCAAACAACGCATCATCTTCACCAGGGTGCAAATAATTACAAGTTCCCGGTGGATTGGTACAATTTGGATATGCAAAACAAAGTTTGCTTGGGTGGCTAAATTTACAATCCTTATTCGTACAATATGGGTGTTGACGACATCTTCCAACTGCTCTTTTCTGTGTGAAAGGCTTTTGATTGAGATTTGATATTGGCGCCCCTGGCTGAAATCCGCTCATTGCACCGAGAGCTCTCTTGAAGTTTTGTTCATTCTTCATGGCAAAGTTGCCTCTTTTTGCTGGAGCTGCAAATTTACCAACACCCCCATTGGATCTGTTTACAAACGATTTTGGCAGTGAAGGAATAGAAGATGGGCGCTCAAAAGTTTGCTGGCGGAATCCCACTTGTTTCTGAGGGAGCTCCTCAATCAGTTCTGGCTGTGTTTGCTGTTGTTGTTGTTGTTGTTGTTGTTGTTGTTGTTGTTGTTGTTGTTGTTGTTGGTTCACTTGTTGTGCCTGTTCTTGTGCTGCTTGATGTGGTGCCGGGAAACTTGTTCCACTTCTAAGCTGAACCACATCAGAAAATATCGACTGCACAAAATCCTCGTTGATCACTTCTCCGAATAAATTAGTAAGCTCTCCAACAATATCTTGTGGAGTTCTATTATTCGATATTAACACCAATATGAAGTCAGCAATGTCGTTGGCATCATCTCCGAGATCCATTTGATTCAATTTGAGGCAGATATTACCTTTTAATTGTTGCCCAAGGGGGCTTTCTGGACTAATATCTGACATTTTGAGAATATAATGAACGATTAATTATAAACTGCTATTATTTGTTATACAGCATCTTCTTATTCGATTGCACAAAATTTTTTTTTTTTTGTGATTTTTTTACCCTGTACACGCAAGTTTTGCCACTTCTCTGCCTTCCCGAATAAGTAATTCCCCAGCTCCCCATACAATATTACATTATAACTCAAAAGTTTCCTCATTTACCAATCCAAACAATGTTCCAACCAAATCGATTATCTTGTCCAATTGCTCGGCAATTGTAGATGTCACTAAAATATAAGAGTAAAGCAAAACAACATCCTCATTTTTCAAGATTTCATAACTTCTGATCTCATTTAACTTGGCTAGCATTCGATCCTTTGAATGATCAATAGAGGCAGGCTTGGTGGGTATTGGAAACCCTAAAGCCATAGCAGATGAGATCATATAAAACATTAGAAAGACTCTGCTGGAGAGTTCATCTCTCTCAATTTTGGTATATGTGATGACCCTCTCCTCGTTGATCGATAATATTTTGTCCACTTCAATCATCGTGTTCATATTTTCGAAGGAATCAACTATTTTGCCCGTAGCGACCAAAATCTCAGAGTAAATTTTACTAGGGAAGGCTCCCTTCAACCTTGGCTCTTTTGGCGCTTGTTTTAAAAGTATCTCCAATTCAGTCATGATTGATGAAAGCGAGGTATCTTTGATACCATCTAACATATTTTCTGAAGTCATTGCATCAAACTGGTAACTCAAGGGATCGGCATTCCAAATTATTCCCATCCTCAACCATAAGATAGACAAACCTTTTCTCAAACGAGATCTGGCACTGTTGGGCAAAAATATGAAAGTCATGAATACGGCAAATAAGGCACCAATTGTAACACCGACGAATCTATGGAAAGCAATTTCTTGGATAATTGGCAAATCACCACCCTCTGAACCATCTTCATCGTCATGTTGAGTCATACTGTATGAGTATAACGCAGTAAGATTGTAAGTCAACAAGATAAATCTTCCAAAAGCGTTGACATCCTTCCAATTCAAAATGATGTGAAAGGAAGGAATTGAAATTAAGAAACCGGCCAATGCTAAAGCAATGACATCACCTTCGAATAACTTCCACACCATGAATGCTGAGAAAGCGCCTAAAAACGTGCCCAATATTCTCCAGGATATTGTCATATTGGTACCTCCTAAGGATTTGTTCATCACGATACAAAAAGTAACAAGGATCCACTCTCCCTTCCAGTCAATGAAAATATCCCTTGTTCTATCCCAAAATGCAAAGCAAGCGATGATAAAAGAACCTACACCTACTCTTATTCCAAATTGAACATCAACTCTACGGAAAGCCTTGAGTGATGACCAGATCTTGTAACCAACGCTCTTTGATGAGGAAACCATATTTTTCAAACCATTGAATTTTGACAAGGCGTTATTAAGTGAAAACTGTTGGTTTGGAATTGCCGCTCTTCTCCAAGTCCAAAACTTCAACCACTCATATGACTTCGTTGTAGGTGGTGGAATTTCCAAAACTTCCAAATACAAAGACAACTCTTTTGAAAATTGAGATAGCAACGAGGAAAAATTTCCGCACGCAGCAGCAACTTCCTCTTGGTGAACTTTGGTTTCAATATCGGTGTCCTGTTTAAAAATTTCTTGATTGTAAAGCTTATCCACAGCTCGTGTGTGGTTCTTATTAAACAACTCGCTTGCCAAAGTCAACGACTGCTTGAATATTGAAGCGTTCCGAAACATGGGATCAAATCTTAAACCCACCAATATTTGTCTCATTGTCGTTGAGAATGACTTTAAAGATGGCCCAAGATGGTACACGAACAATTGAAACAACTCTGTCGAGTTCATTGCTATTATATTATCATCACCTTCATCATCTGATGAATCACTGTCTGAGACGGATCCAGGTTGAGAAGAATCTGCCTGTGACAGTCCAATATATGCAGAGTTCATGAGTCTATAAGAAAGTTGACTTTTCAAAGTAGCAGTATCCATATCATCCTTCTCATTTAATAAAGACCATTCCATCTCCGCAGAAGTACGCAAACCAGCAAGATTTCTTGCCAATCTATTCGTAGAGTCAACCAAACTGACATACTTCATGTATTCTTGTTCCCTTCCCAGTACATAGAATTCGTATTTTGCCTCATTCAACGATTTAGAAAGCGATATTAGATTTGACTTCAAATCTTGGGATAAAACCAAAAAATCGGGAGACTTGATGGTTTCTCCATTCAAAAACTTGTCAGGAATCATTATTAACATATGTGATAGTAGCTTGGAAGAATCATGTAAGTTTTGCTTTAAGTTATCAATGGCACTTGTTGGCCATAAAAAGTAGCAAATCAACACTGATATTAAAACACCAGACGATACGATCAAGAAGATCGAATGGATTTTTTGAAAGGGTATATTGTTCGAATTCAAACTTCCTTCCTTGACAACCACAGATATGACTGCAATAGCAGATAACGAACAAGCAACGTTGAAATCGGGTGTGTTCACTTTCTGCTTTGCAAAAGAGATCAACCCAAGAGCAACACTGCTACCAACCAAGTCGACACATGAGCTAACAAAGAAGTCGTTTGCATCATAGAAAAAAGTGGCCAGAAACATGCAAGCAATACTGACGAAGAACGCATATGATATGGATAGGACAACATAGATGATCGACCGTAACATAGAACCTTTGGTTCTAGCGCTGTGGAAATAAACACAAGTCGTACACACCACATGCTTACTATCACTCTTTCCTAGCAAATTCGCTATCGGTAAGCAATACACTGCCAAAGATGCGATGAAATAAGTCAAAGAGCACTTCAAAACTGCCCTCACTGTAGGGTTTTGAGGAATACTCAAGAAATAAGCCTTATAAGTATTGTAAAAATTGACCAGGGCGTTGTTTGAAATTGGAATATTGTAAGGGGCCGGCAACGAGTTCTGGGGACCATTGGCTTCAGAAATACTTTCATCCACTTCATTCAAGTCTCTTATACCATTGTTGTTGCTCTTATCGAATAGCACAAATGTCTTCTTCGTTTTTCTGCCATCATCGGCCATGATGACTGAGGTTCTTCGAGTCAACTTCCCTTGGAAATCCTTGATGTCGCCTATTGAGATATCTGCCGCACTGGTGTCATTTCTGGATAGAGCTGTGGGGAGCAGTGAATGTGACATAAATGGAAAGCAGAAGTTGAGAAAGCAGCAGGGGTCTCTTGATTGTATTAAAGCATGAATTTCTATTCTGTGCGACAATCAAAATTAGTTTTTTTTTGGTTGTTTGCATTTGCTAAGACCGCATACAAACAGAGAGGCTATATCTTACATTATATAGTGCATTACCCAAAGACAAAAGGGGAAGTATGCTCTATTATACATCTATACAATCGATGATTTATTATGTTATTTTTTTTTTTTTATGAAGAGACTTTGCAGCAGCCTTCTCTGAATCAATCCTGGCTTTAATTCTCTCCAAACTCATCTTCACATCACCTTTTGGGAAATTTTCCAAATCGTAATATACTGGAGCCAACTCGACTAACCACTCCGGTTTGACACTCGTGACAGTCCTTATGTAATTCTTAGAAGTTAACACGAATTCGTTGTATATAACCCATTCACTCTCTTTCGCTAAAACTGTTGAAGGGTGGATCAAAACATCTTGGTTATCCTTTACTGTGATGTAACCTTTATTACCGGACTTCTTCTTCGCCAGTTGCATGAAAAACCCCGAGCATAATGCTCTTCTAATGTTATCCCAATAGTGATTGTCAGCAAAATCGGTGGAATTTAGCGCCAAATCGGATTTTTCCATAATTCTTTGCAACTGATATCTGACACTTTCTGCACTTTTCAAAGATCTATAACTAAGAAAATGGTCACGACACCATTGGTGTAAGCCTATCTCTCTTGCTTCGTCAGACTGGAATCCATAGTAAACATTTAACAAAGTCAAATGATCACCGTCTGGATGAGCAAATTCCATCTTCAGTTCATCAGCCTTCTTCCTTGCAGAAGCGGGTCTAACAAAGACATTAGGCACTGATAATAGCGCTACAATTGTCAAAATTTCTTCAGAGCAGTTGAACTCCGGGGAACCGATCAACATGACGGCCAACATTGGGTCTAATGGGAACAGCGATGTTAATCTACCCAAGGCAGTCAATTCACCTTCATCATCAAGACATGCCAAATAGTTCAACTCTTCCAATGCTCTCATCATTGTCTCTGGTGCTGGAGGATCCATGAAATCAAAATGTACCAAATCATCGACGCCCAACTTCTTCAATTCTAGCACTGTAGAGGCCAAATTTGTCCTCAAGATTTCTGGGTAACTCTGCTCTATCAATTCTTTCTTGAATGCTTCTTCTGTGTACAACCTGAAACACTTACCTGGTCTAGTTCTACCAGCTCTACCAGCTCTTTGTTGTGCAGACGCCTTGGAAATGGGTGATACAAGCAACGACTCCACTCTTATTCTTGGATTATACACTTTTTGCTTAGAAAAGCCCGGATCCACAACGTAAACGATACCATCGATGGTCAAAGAAGTCTCAGCAATGTTTGTCGAAATGATAACTTTCCGTCCTGGTCTTCCATTAGGTTTGAAAGGTGGTGGGGCAGGTTCGAAAATTCTCTGTTGTTGGTTTGGTGGTAACGAACCGTACAATGGGTAAACTTTTAAAGGACCACAAGATTGTTCTCTGATCAACTCATCACCTTCCAATGAGATCTTACGGCAGGCATCCTCAATCTCTTCTTCACCAGTCAAGAACACCAAGATATCACCTTCGCCCTCTGTGGCATGGATCTGTAAGACGGTTCTTATTGCAGCGTCAAGATAATCTCTTTGGAACTCAGGGGTATAGTATATTTCAACAGGGTGAGTTCTACCTGGCACAGCAAGTAATGGAGCATCATTGAAATAGGATTGAAATTTTTCTGCATCTAATGTAGCAGACATGATGATGATCTTCAAATCGGGTCTTCTCTTCGTGACTTGTTTCAACAATCCCATCAAGATATCGGTGGCCAATGTACGTTCGTGGGCTTCATCCAATATGATGCAAGAATATCTTTGTAAATCATGATCTTCCATAGCCTCCCTCAACAACATACCATCTGTCATATACTTCAAAATGGTCTTATTGTTGGTTTTATTTTCGAAACGGATGCTATAACCTACTTCACTTCCCAATTCGACATCCATCTCATCTGCTACTCTTGCAGCAACACTCATGGCAGCAACTCTTCTTGGTTGTGTACATGCCACTTGGGTGCCTCTTAAATGGGGCATGTCATCGTATAGAACAAATTGTGGGATTTGAGTAGTCTTACCAGAACCGGTCTCACCAACAAATACCATGATCTGTGTTGAATGAAATATCTTCAAGAACTCTTCACGTTGTGCATGCACTGGCAACTCTCTTCTCACCTTTAAGATATCGATATATTTTTGGCTGAATTTTTTACCAGTGAAAGGATTATGATCAGAATCTTCCAATTTTTGAGCTTGTTTAGCGGTAGTGCTATGACGCACCATGCCATGGAACTCACCATCATCATGATGTTCTAAAGCAACCGTATTTCTTGGATGAGGATGCAAGGCCAATTCCTCTTCAGCCTTCTCAGCAGCATGTTCAGCAACCGATGTTTCAACGGCGTTTTTCAACTGAAGTGTCTTGGACTTCTTCTTTGGTCTCTCAATATCACTCATTGCTTTAAAACAGACCTCTCACCTTGAAATTGAAATATGGTATAGAATGATGTACGTTATATATTCCCGTATCATACAAATCAAATATCATCTGCAAAAAAAAGCATCTAAAAGAAAAATAAAATAAAAAATAAAAAAATTTTAATTGATAAATTTCACACTTCTTTAATCGGGCCTCTCATCAAATCGATAAATAGAGTGAATTTTATTTTCCAAACTTATGACACAAAAAGCCTTTGACACTTTGAATTGTTCATACATAAATGTCATATTTGAACAGGAGGATATACGACTATCTCTTGATTGGGGCCTCTTCGGCCAAAGTTGTTCGCGGTTCAATGAAGCATATGACTCAAAGCATTGAAGGATGTTACAGGACATCTATATTGACGCAAAAATGTCGAGAATCAGATCAGTTTTGGGATGACGCTCATCTGAAAGTACTGGAAGTGAAGAAGGAGCAATACTACGAGGACAAGCATCAAGAGCAGTATGACATCTTTGAAATTGCTAGCATGAAATCGGATGAAGCAAGACTTCATACTGAGAAACACACTGCAGAATCGCAACCGTTGCAGAATGGCTTGAATGGTAGTAATGAAAAGAGACCAATGATTGATCAAAATGCCAATAAGAACTTCAAAAAGAATGTTCGAAACTATTCTACCAGTAGAGACGGTGGTAATAGTAATTCAGAGGTTGTTAAGCAAGTTAATAAAAAAAAGAAAGTGCTAGAACCAGCTGTCAAGATGACTAGTTCAGCGGTACCAAGTTCAAGGTTGGAAAGATTATTCCATTATGGTGCTCTTGCAGCAGGGGTTGGGATGGGGGTGGCTGCCGAGAGTATCAAGCATTATGCCTCAGGGCACAAACCACCATCAACGAAATCGTTGATCTTGAGTGCTTCTAACATTGAAAGGATGCTGAAGAGGTTTTCAAGAATGAGAGGTGCTGCATTGAAAATTGGACAATTGCTTTCTTTTCAAGACGATTCGATTTTACCTCCTGAAGTACAACAGATATTGGCTAGGGTGCAGAACAGTGCCCATTATATGCCACCGGGTCAATTGCATCAAGTTATCAGTGAAGAATTGGGACAGAATTGGAGGTCCGATTATTTTGCATCGTTCGAAGATGTACCTATTGCGGCGGCCTCGATTGGACAAGTTCACAAAGCTGTTACCAAAGATTTAGAAGCTGTTGTCATCAAGGTACAATATCCGGGAGTTGCTGATAGCATTGATTCTGATTTGAACAATTTGGCATTGTTGTTGACGGCATCAAACATCTTGCCAGCAGGATTGTTTTTGGATAAGACTATTGACAATGCACGGATGGAGTTGAAGTGGGAATGTGATTATATCAGGGAGGCGGCTAATATGATTAGGTTTAAAGAGTTGTTGGAAGGTGATGAAGCCTTCCTGGTACCTAAAGTTTACAGTGATTTAAGTGGGGGGCATGTATTGACTATGGAGGAGATGAAAGGAACAGAAATCGTCAAGGGAAATTGGGATCAAGAGACCAAAGATTGGATTGCTTCGAATATCATGAGGTTATGTTTGATGGAGATTGCACAATTGAAATATATGCAGACAGATCCAAACTGGGCAAATTTTCTTTACAACGAATCGACTCATAAGATTGAGCTCTTAGATTTTGGCGCATCTCGAGAATTTGGATCAGAATTCATTCTGAATTATGTTGGGGTATTGAGATGTTCTATCAAAAAGGATCGCGAAGGTGTGAAGGAATATTCGATGAAATTGGGATATTTGACTGGATTGGAGACACCAGCAATGACACAGGCACATATTGATTCGGTGATAGTTTTGGGAGAACCATTTTCACCAGTGGATAATCAGGGTAAGGCATTTGATTTCAGTAATCAAACTGTGACAGATAGGGTGAGAGCCAATATTGGGTTGATGTTGAATGAGAGGTTGACACCACCACCTGAGGAGACATACAGTTTACATCGTAAATTGAGTGGGGTTTTTTTACTCTGTGCCAAATTGCAAGCAACAGTTGATTGTGAAAAGATCTTCAAAGATGTGGTGGGATATTGAAAAGATATATGAATTTAGTTTTAGTCCCATGTCCAGATATTGTTTTTGATATATAGTAAACGACTATTTGTTTTTTTGGCGTAAATTGTATTAATCGGGGATCAATCAATCAATTAATCTATTTCTGGCACGCTATCAATTTATGACACACACGGAGAGACGCATTATATTACACTATTCTATTTATTTGTTGATAAACTGGGGGGGCAATTCTTTTCATATAATATAGATACCCATATTAAAATATTTCTATATATCTACTAGTAATCAAGTTTGTAGAGTGTCATCTATTACAACATCCCAGGGGTTATTTTGAATCAATCTCTTGTTTATACATACATAAAAGATCAAGATCTAAATGAAATTTTGGTTCCTGGGAGAATGTATATGTGTGTGTGTGTAAATTTTTTTTTTTTTTTTTTTTTTCTTGTTTGCGCTGTTGTTGTTTTCAAGCGAGTGAGTGAGTGATACTAATAATAATAGAATCCGAGACATATACTCTACGCTGTTCTTCTTCTTCGTGTTAATAATAGATTTGAAAAACTTAGTCACATAGATACACTTCTTATATCAAATGCAACCACAATACCATTACCAATATCTGCTGCCCTATCACCCCTCTCATCATCATCCTAGCTCAAGAAATTCCTCTTCCACCTTGTCTTCCATTATGGACTCTCATCATCACCACTCCCAGCAGCAGCAACTGCAACAACAACTACAACTGCAACTACTGCAACAACAACAACAACAACAACAACTGCAGTCTATTCCATACCAACCTCAAACCCCCTTCGACATGACTTACGGAACCTCAATGCTCCCAAGACAGTTGCTCATAGGTTCACCTTTTGTTCAAACTCCAATCAATGGCTCTCCATCTAGAACAAGTTTTAACCTGCAACAGCTGCAGCTGCAGGGCTCACATTATTCTTCTATGATAACGAGTTCTCCAACTCCCATGATTGGCCAGCCTCCTGAAAATGCAAGAAGGAGAGGTCATAACTATATGTCAAGGCCTATGAGGTCGCTAAGTGTCTCTTCATCATCCACATCTTTGACAGACTATTACAAAAATCAAAACTCAACAACCACAGTCAACGCTAGTGGTAGAAATGTATCCAACAGTAGATCCGTTGTCGTACAACATCTCCCAACAAGCATCACTTTAAACCAATTCTTGAACAATGTCACAATAGGTCCCATTGAAAATTGCCATTTCATCAACGAAGATTCACCAGATACCAAGTCTATAGTATTGACCTTTGTAGATGGCAAGTTGGCTAGACGGTTTTTTCAAGAAGTGTCCGATAATCATAGATTAGCAATTGCATTGAACGCCCCAGATTTGAAAATTTCATGGACTCTCTCGTCACCGATGTTATCATTTGTTCAGAATGCCATCAACAATGACAGTGCAACGAGAAACGTTTACATTGGCAATTTGAAACCAAACATCACTAAAGAAATCTTGAGAGAAGATTTACAAAACTATGGTGCCATCGACACAATTGATTTAATTGAAGATCGTAAGATTGCTTTTGTTCATTTCACTAACATTGCCAGTGCAATAAAGGCTGTTGAGCAATTACCCTTGGATTCCAATTGGAGCAACTGCAAAATATTCTATGGCAAGGACAGATGTGCACAACATTCAACCGGTGCCACTATCGCGACCAACACCACCACCACCGTCGCCAGCAACGATAACAATGGCAACAGTCGCAAGGTTAGTGATACCGCTCTCAAACAACTATCGGAATTGGGTAACACCAATAACGATTATTTGAATTCAACTTTATCATATACAACGAAGCTGGCCAACACTTTACTGTCGAGTGGCGGCACCAATAACATTGGTAACAGATGTCTCTATCTCGGCAATTTGCATCCACAGACTACAGTGGAGGAAATTTGTAATGTGATACGTGGTGGCTTATTACAATCGATCAAATTGATGAGTGAACGTCATATTTGTTTCATCACATTTATCGAACCATTACTGGCTGTGCAATTCTTTGCCACAACCAGTATCGATGGATTGTTGGTACATGGGCGTAAGTTGAAGATTGGTTGGGGTAAACATAGCGGTGTCTTACCTAATTCCATCGCTTTGCTGGTCACTGCTGGGCTGTCAAGAAATATTTACATTGGTGTTGTGAATGAAACCAATTCGAGCGACATCATTCCACAAGAACCGGTATTGAGACAGGATTTTAGTGAATATGGAGACATTGAGCAAATCAATTTTTTCAAAGATGGCAAATGTGCTTTTGTTAATTTCTTTAACATTTCAAGTGCCATAAAATGTGTGGAAGAATTTCAAAAAAAAGACCCGTTATCGAATAAATTTGGTGGACGTTACGAAAATTTGAAAATTGCTTTTGGTAAGGATAGGTGTGGCAATCCCCCAAAACTGAAAAAACTGAAAAAGGTAAATGGCAAAAAGAGAGCTCCATTTATCTCACATGACGTTGATTTTGAAACTTCAGATGAGCAAAACAAACCTGAAAATGCATTGGTGTTTGCTAGTATGGGCATAACCTCTAAGTCGATGAGTGCTGTTAATGATCTTGTCGAAGATACCGCTTCAGATAAACAAGAAGGAGAAGAGCAGGATGGTGATACTCATGAGCAAGTTCACTCACTGGGAAGTTCAAGTCTCGAAGCACTTCAAGAAGAGGAAAATGAAGAAGACGATCTTGATAAGAAAAAGGGAGCAATCCTACCCGAGAAGAAGAATAATGTTGTTAATGTTGATAATGTTGATATTGGTGATGTTGAGGTAGTACTGGATGTTGATACTAAACTCGAGAGTAACAAGGATCTATCTCGTGAGGAACAATCAGAGCCAGAGGACAAGATTGAAGAGGCATTATCGATGTCTCATTCTTTGGAATCATTACCGATTGAATATGAGTCATCTGATTCGGACTCTGTATCCATTTTAATTGGCAACAATGATACAGATTTGTCGCCGATGACCTCAAAACCTAGTGACACCGTTAATGGAACAGCTATACCATCTTACAACAGCAGGGGACCTTCAACTAGTAAGAAAAACAGCGCCACGCAATTTAGATTAAACAACAATAACAGCAGATCCTCATCATTTTCCTATGATAATTTTCCCATTTACAACAACAATTATACCAATGGACAAGGGTTCAACTCTAGACAATCATCAAAATCACATTTGAACAAGTACTACCAACAGGGACCAGCGGGGCAACAAATGAATGCATTTGCTACCTCTGGGTCTCAAATCATGGCTCAATACTTGGCCCAATCCCAACACGAAAACTTGTTATATGCAACGCATGTCTTGACTGATGCTGACCAACAACCACCAATGAATGCCATTGAAGATGATGGCAGTGACTACAACGTAGGTGGTCATTACTACTACGATGAGTTTCAACCACCACAGCATCCTCAACTGTACGCAAAGATGTATCCATATCCAATGCAACAGTATCCATACATTTTAGCTGCTGCACCGCTGCCACCACCGCTGGGACTGATGTCTGCTCATCAAATGCAACCTATGATATATGGGTCTCCACCGGCACCAATGTCGACAGGTAGAGCAAGCGGTAGAGGCTCCAGTGGGGCATTAAGAGGTTCCGGTGGACGTGGAGGTGGGTATAATAACAATCACGGTAGTAACGGTTACAATTACAATAACAACAACAATGGAACTAGGAACAATAATAACAATTGGAAGAATAACAACAATAACGGTAAAGGACAATCACAAGGTCGTAAATCATACACTTCTGAGTAGTAAGTGGTGATGTGCTGGTGACCTCAGATGTCTTGTTGGCACCCACATTTGACAGAGACGATGACCGTTTGCTTTTCATAGATTTTTATGTATGTAATATAATTTAAAAAAAAATGGAAATTTTAATCTCGCAATTAATTAATTTTGTGATACATTTCTTGGAGTTTTTTTGATTTTAAGTGACTCTTCAGATGAGTGTGAGTACCTTTCAATTTTACATAGCAAGCAGACGATACTGGACCTTTCTGAGCCCCGATATAAAACGGTTTTCAGTTCTAACAATAAGAAGATCTCATCTACCTTCAGATTCATTTCCGCTGTTCTCTTTTTTTTTCTGTGTGTCACTCTGCATGCTCTGCTCGTATATCTGTGGCTAAAAAGAATGTTCTGGCAAAAAAAAAAAAATTTAAATTAGATTGAAAACTAAAGCCTCACGTATCTTTGGGGAACTAAAATTGTTAGGCGCGCAATGCAAAATTAGTCATCCAACTAACCAACCCTTTGGTTTTTAGTGCTCTAGGGTGATGCTCCGATCAATTGACTTAAATCTCGGCGACATAATTCTGCCCAAGTCCGAGCTAGATTTGATAAGGTGTGTTTGTGATTTATTTTTTGTGTTCGCTATCATTTCTGGATATAAAGCCCGCCCACACTTGCAGCTAGTGACTCACATCGCGAAAAATAGTTTAACGTTTACAAAAAAATATTGTATGGCTCTTATCGTGTTCATTTCCAAATAGACTATATATAAGAAGCGAAATCGCTTAGCTCATTTTTGTAACATTCACAATATCTCAATATTTAAGTCTCTAGCTTGTTTAGGGTAGGGTTTAATTGAGATAATGGAACAAACAGGGAGTAACAACAATGCAATCGATAATATCACCAACGCTACCAATACTACCGATGACGACTTGATGTCTTACTCGGAGACTATCTCCACGGAATTCAGTTCCGCAGATTCAACAGATTCACACTCAAAGCAACACTACGATATCCTTCCATCTTTCTACATGCATCAATCCATAGTCAATAGAAATCTTTATAGTAATCACTGCGAGGGATTTGACGGCATCAGACTTCCCTTCTATAGAGAGGGGGATAGTTCATCTCTGACCACAACGGGCCATGATCCTGTCATCTTAAGTCTGACAGCTGAAAACTCGATTTTAGACAATTTGGAAAAAGTTCCATGCATGAAGAGTAAAATTGAGCTTCAGATTCATATAACTAAGGCTCCATTCACAGCGAAGAATCTACTGCTCAATGAAAAGGAGCATGTGTTAAAGGAATACACTTCGGGGGATTTTGTCTATGGTTACTACATTTTGAAGAACATCTCCTCGGAGCCCATTCCTTTTGAACAGATCACAGTGGCATTGGAGGGTAACGTTATCATTAACAACCCCCTGACTAAAAAAGATGACAGGAAGAACTTCTTGCGACTTCTAGATCTATCTGCTGGTTACACCTATGGATACTTACCGAGTGCTGCTGGAGAAGATCCGGTCAATTGTTGTGATTTTCTCACAAAGGACCCCATCGATGGCAGTGTTCGATTATTTGAAGAGCAAGTGTTGCAACCAGGAGTCACATACAAGAAAAGTTTTGTCTTCAAATTTCCATATCAGATGTTAGACCAGAACTGTGAAGAATTGTCACACTTGATGTTACCGCCATCGTTCGGCATAACCAAAGATGAAAGGCTGAGAATTTTATTCAACGATGCCTTAGGTTATGGAAGGTCCAGCAGATCTGGTGGACCATTATGGTTGAAAGATTTGGCTCCAATGACAACTTCGGTCAGTTATTCAGTGGCAGTAAGAGTTGTTGGAGTCAATCCCGATAATGAAAGTCTGATGAAATATGCGCTTATGCGGAGGGAAGACTCACATTTAAGATTCATCCCATTTGGGTTCCTTATCCCATTTAGCAACGAGTTGAGCACCGAAAAGCAATTGAATCTCTTGTACAGAAGAATCCAAAATGAATTGGAGCTGGCAAAGAGAAGAGCTCAATCAGTACTCGTCGATTCTGGAAATGAAGATGATTCATCTCAATTGAGTGAAAAGGAGCAACGAGACAGGAAGCAAGCGCAATTGATAATATCTGACTTTCCTTTACACAACGACTCCAAGGAGAAAATTGTACAAAAAACATCCGTTGAGCTTGTTCAATCGAGGTCGAAATTACTCTTGGGTAAATCCGTTTCGGGAAAATTAGGCACTGTCGAAGTACAATCAGAGACACCAGTTAATGGTATCCAGTATTTATCGCTGAAACTCATCCACCAGATCAATGTCAAGTCCTATATGAATGCTGCGGCAAGAGAAAATCTTAGCTATCTTCATTCGGCCTTGTCGCAATCAGAAAAGAGACTTTTGCAAACTATAGAGCTTGATCTCGTTTTCATCCCTCAAGATTCATCATCGAAACCGCCATCCATTAGTAGTATAAAAGCTGAATTGGAAGTTATAACAGCTCATTCAACGAGGAGCATCCCATTTACCTTTGACCAGAATTTTTTCACTCAAATGGACGGTATTGAAACAATAAAAAAACAATTCAATGACCTTGTTGTTGAGTTCAAGAAACTTGGCCCACAGACAAAGATATTGGCAAAGACAGTTTCAGATTTGAACTCTATCATCAATTTGAAACTGAATGTTGTAAGAGCACCCATATTTGTGGCCAAATTCGATCAGAGTGTTCCATGGAGATCTGAAGTTGGACCACATGGATTAAAATGGTATAAATCTGTGACCTTGCAATTGCAATTGAAGGACACTCAAAACTTGACGTTGGTGCCCACATTTCAAAATTGTTATATGTCACGGTTTTACAATATCAGAACAGAAATGTCTTTCGGTAGTCATGGTCAAACTGTGTTACGGATTCCAGCGAGAGTCAGAAAATTTGACTGGAATAATAGTCTGAGTTAAACTTCACATCTCTGAACTGTTGTTTTGTCTCTGGTGCTAAAGAAAGCATCATCAGGTAAGGAACCCCTAGAAGTTGTTAACACCTTTATGAAGCATATGATTTTACTTGTCACTAATATGGGAAAACTTATATATCAAATACTTAGACCTCGTTCAAGTGGTCGACAAATAAAATATTCTATTAACATTTATGACTTTTGATCTTTTCAGTGTAGTTTTCTCTATCTCAAAAGATAAAATAAGAAATGAATTTGATAACTTCTGTGACTCCTTTAGACGAAGTGCAAACATCTGTTAACCTCACAATTCATAGTTGCTCGTTGTTCCTCATTATATCCCTATGGTTCAAGTAGATGGAAGAACGAGTTACATTTAAGTCACCATACCGTTGGAACACAATTGATAGAGAGAGCACATATCACCCATCCTCTCCTACATTTCTGCTCGAAAGGTTGATGCAGTCAGTAAGTAAATCAATGGAGGTATCTCCATATCGGAGTCATGTCATGAATATCAATGAAATGAAATAGGTGTTACAAAAAGTATAGGAATTAAAAAAAAAAAGTTAGAGACAAAAGAAAAAGAAAAACTGACATCGTCTTTTAAAGCAAAGAACCTTTCCATAAGAGCATACATACACACCATCACCATTTTCAAAGATGAAGATCACGGCCATGAGGTCCCACAAGAATATCAGTAGGCAGTTTTCTACCATTGCCAAACTGTTAAACAATCAGGCGTATATGCAAAAAAATGTGGTGAATAGTCCTCCTCCTATACGCACAGAAACTCCGGGTCATGGAAATGACACCGATGCCTCCATTAGAAAGATATTTGATGACCCTCAGTACTGGGCGGAATTCACACGGGGATCTAAGAGTAATAAGCTATTTGGATTCAAGAGCTCATCTGCCGGTTTGTTCTTGAACCCATATTTAAAATCCCCACAGGGTTTGAAGGATTTTGCTAGTGAGTCTTTGATGAAGCTGAAGGACTTGGTAGATTACTTGATAACAAATGAGAGCGAGGAAGCTTTGAGAAATTACATTCGTAATTTGGACAGATTGAGTGATATCTTGTGCAGGGTGATTGATTTACTGGAGTTTGTTAGAGTTGTGCATCCAAATAATAGCTTCATCGATGCGGCCCAGGATTGTCATCAACTTCTATTTCAGTACATGAATATTCTAAATACTTCCTCTGAGTTGTATGAGAAGTTGGATCGTGTTTTAAAAGATGACGAGATAAGGTCACAATTATCTAGTGAAGAATTGAGTGTTGGTGAATTATTATTGACCGATTTTTTGAGGTCTGGAATCAATATGGATGAGAAGACGAAAGAAAGTTTCGTGGAGCTCTCACAACACATATCACTTATCGGACAACACTTTATTAATGGTGTTGGCAATTCAGATAAGGATTCCATCTCAGTAAATTGCAGCGACTTGGAAGATCTCGATAGTTCCAATTTGGCTTTGTTACACAAAAACCCAGCAAACAATACCTATCGAGTCCCACTTTATGGAAGAATACCCTTTGAAATTTTAAGATCCACTACCAATCAAAATGTCAGGAAGGAGATCTGGAAGAATTTGCATGAGTCATCCGGAGAGCAAATCGAGCTTTTAGATCTGTTTTTGAAACAAAGAGGCATCTTAGCTCATTTATTGGGCCATGGTTCATACAGTGAATATCAATTAGAAGAGAAGATGGCAAAGAATCCACAAAATGTAATGACTTTTTTGATGAATTTGTTAAACAGAATATCAAATGATGTTACCCTCGAGCTAAGAGAACTTGCGAAAAATGATCCTCATTTAAAAAGTTTGAGCGATGATGAGTTGATCGAGCAGATAAAACCGTGGGATAGAGACTATTTGATTTCTTTATACATGAACAAAAAGAGGCGGTCTTCAGAAAACAACCAAGACATATCGAGCTTTTTTTCAGTTGGTACCACAATTGAAGGTTTGTCGACATTGTTTGATAGAATATACGGGATAAGGTTGATCCCTTGCAAGACTCTGCCCGGGGAAACTTGGTCACCAGATGTTCGTAAATTTAACGTTGTTGCAGAATCAGAAGGCATAGTTGGTATCATTTATCTTGATTTGTTTCATCGGGCTAACAAGACTTCAAATCCTGCTCACTTCACTGTGTGTTGTTCAAGAAAGATTTATCCCGAAGAGATGCTCGGAGATGATAAGTTTAAATTGGAGCAACAAACAATCCAATCAAGTTTGTCCAAAACTGGAGAGTTGTTCCAACTCCCTGTCATTTCGTTGGTTTGTGACTTTCAAAGTGATCAATCGTCAGAAGTTAGCTTACTTTCATTGCATCAAGTTGAGACCTTGTTTCATGAGATGGGTCATGCCATGCATTCCATGTTGGGCCGGACAAATTTGCATAACGTTAGTGGTACCAGATGTGCCACTGACTTTGTGGAGTTGCCATCGATCTTAATGGAGCATTTTGCCAAAGATCCAAGGGTTTTAGTAATGATTGGAAAACATTATAAGACAAGTGAGCCTTTGCCACTTAACTTGCTAGAAAATTTTCAAAACGATAATGACTTTTTGAACAATTGTGAGACAATGGGCCAAATAAAAATGCTGTTATTAGATCAGTTACTACACTCCAACGCCGTCTTTGATAAAGAATTTGATCTTACTAAAATATATCACGATTTGGAAGAACAATTAAGAGTTTTCAGAGATGTAGAGACGACATGGCCAGGAAAATTCGGTCATTTGTTTTCATATGGAGCAGTTTACTACTCATATTTATTTGACCGAGCAATTGCGTCTAAAATATGGTCGCATTTGTTTAACGAAAACCCCTTGGATAGAGCTAACGGAGAGAAATTCAAAAACGGCATTTTGAGATGGGGGGGTTCGAGAAATCCTTGGGAACTATTAGCAGATGTCTTAGATGAGCCACTGTTGAGAAAGGGAGACGAGAAGGCCATGGCGATTATTGGCGATGTTACCGACATATGATAGAACGATGTCATTACAAATACTATTATGAACAAAATTATTATTATTATCACTATTATTATTATTATTATTATTATTAGTGTCACTACTAGGATTACTATTATTATTTATCATGATTTCATGTATAGAAAGAACTAAGTTTCTGATTACATCCTTTTGTATGATACTGGCCCGTGCCCTCTCATCTGCCAACAATAATTACGTTATCTAAGTCAATTTGCTCTTAGAAAAAACCAAAAAAAAAAAAAAAAAAAAATGCATTTTCAGTTGCGTATTTCGAAATGGTATTCTGTGTTATCTAATACAATCTTTACTCCTAAACGACCAATACCCTATTGTTTATAACAATAATGTCAGAAGAGATCAATTTAACTGTAAAGTCTTCCGGTGACAAAAAGTACACCATCACAATATCTACTGAATCCACTGTGTTAGAGTTGAAGGAGAAAATCGCCACTGAATCCGAAATCCCAGCTGATAGTCAAAGATTGATTTATTCGGGAAGAGTATTGAAAGATGCTGATACCATTGCCAACTACAAGATACAAGATGGTCATACTGTTCATCTTGTGAAAAGTGGGGGAGCTAAGAAAACAACCCCAGCTGCTGTTCCTACTGCCAACACCACCACTACACCAACCAATATTGCCGCGGGTCAAGGTTCAGCTACTCAAAATCCATTCTTAGCGTTGACAAATCTGCAAAATATGGGTTATAATGTACAGATGCCTTCGGCCTCTATGTTTGGCACAGATGGTGGGCTGAACATGATCCCTGATGAGAATTCCATTGCAGATATGTTGGAACAACCAGGAGTTCAAGGTATGATGAGTCAGATGCTTTCCGATCCTGCAATGATCGAGATGATGATCCAGCAGTCCCCACAATTGAGGGAGATGGGACCTCTGGCGAGAGAAATGTTGCAAAGTGATTATATGAGGCAGATGTTGACCAACCCTCAGATGCTTAGATCTGTTCTGGCTATGAATAGAGCCATGGCTGGTTCCAATCCAGGTTCAAGCTTTCCAGCTCCAGGACCTGCTGGGACTCAACTGGGTGACTCTACAGCTACAGATAATGCGGCAACTGCAACTGACGGTCAACTGGGTGCTACTACCACTGGCAATTCTCAAACTCCAGTAAACCCATTTGCTGCATTACTACAAAACGGTGCAGCTGGAGGAGCTGGAGGAGCTGCGGCAAACCCATTTGGTGGATTGTTTGGCGCATTTCCACCACCAGCGGCTGGCGGAGCTAATGCGAACCCATTCTTGAATCCTGATTTGTTAAATCTGTTTATGGGAGGTAATAATACGGCTCTGCCACAACAACCGGCAGACACAAGGCCTCCAGAAGAGAGGTATGAGTCGCAGTTGAGGCAGTTGAATGATATGGGGTTCGGTGACTTTGATAGAAATGTGAGTGCATTGAGAAGAAGCGGAGGATCTGTTCAAGGTGCAGTTGAGGCCTTGTTAAATGGTGACGTCTAGCTAATGTCTTGTCTGTGTCGTTGTTTTTCTTGTGACCTTCTTTTGGTCAGATGTGTATTTCTATATCGTGTGCTGCTGCTGCTTCATCAAAATATACATAACTACACTCTCGCTTATCGCTTCTCTTGGGTTTGTTTACGCTTTTTTTCTTTTGACTTCCAAATTAAGAAATAAATTGAAAAAATTTGGTCGTTTTTCGTAACACTCACCTTCAGATAAACAAATACAAATAGACAACCATTCTATAGGAACGTTCCCAGAATACTTTACTTGACGATCTCAATGTACAACTATAGGGACAACACTGCCACTACTGCTAACAACAGCTACCAGCAGCTGCCGGTGTCGCAGCTGCATCAACATCAGCAGCCGCAGCCACAACAGCAAGGTCTTCAGCACCCAGAACCTTTGGCTCAGAACATTGCCCAGATCAATAATAATCTTAGGAACCTCACCAGTTTCGCTCAATACACCGCACAACAACGCGATTCAGGCCTGGAAGTGATAGCTACATCGATTAAAGATGGTTTTGGCATCATGGCAGAGTCTTTGAGCAATCTTTCCAAACAGATTGAGATCAACAATAAAATCACATTGTTTACACTCAATAACGTGTGCAACAACAATACTGAAAATGGAAATCAAGAACAACAAGGATCCGAGAAGAGAAGGGGTGAAGAATTTAAAAAATTGGTTAATAATGTTGGTAACGTAGATGGCAACTTGTTGAAAGAAGGACAAAGTGTGTTAACTGGCAACACTGCCTCCAGTGGACACAACAACATTCATCGTACGTCTTCCAACTCGCGACTCTATCAAACGAACAACTCTCAAACACAACAACAGCAACAATCACAATCACTGCAATCACTGCAATCACTGCAATCACTGCAATCACTGCAATCACTGCAACAACACCACCAGCAACAACAACAACAACAACAACAACAACAACAACAACAACAACAACAACTGCAACTGCAACAACTGCAACAACAACAACAACAACAACAACAACAACAACAACATTCCAGCGGTAGCAGAAGAGATCTAACCTCTCATCATGGTTCTTCAACTTCGCTTTCGGCATCCTTGAAATCGAATGTCACTCCTCCAGGTTCGGCACCGTCACAGCGACTGGTGCCAGATAAGAGACAGTTTTCAGCTCATCAACAAGGGCACCAAACTGCTTCGCCTGTCCCTCAGCAAGTTAAACCTTCAATTCAGCAAATTCAGCAGCAGCTGCATCCATATCAACAACAGCAACAACAACAACAACAACAACTACTACAACAGCAGCTGCAACAGCCGCAACTACATCAACAACATCTGCTGCTGCAATCACAACAACCACAACAATCACAGCAATCACAACAGCAGCTAATACAGCAAAATCAACATCTGCAGCTGAGAACCAGAACATCGTCCCAACTCGCATCTTTAGATTCTGCCTCCCCTGAAAGTAATTCTAAAAAGCAGAAGAAAAGTTACAAAGATCACGAACCAATATATATCTTGACACAACCATCCAAAGTCTCAATAAGAAACGCTTGGTTGGAATATACTGTGGGATTGAATGGTAATCCAGCTGTAAGAGATCTTGAGAACCAGTACAAGACGAGGTGGAGAGGGGGTTCGAATCACACGATATCCAAACAGTACACCAACAGAATTGCTTTTTACAGGTTCCTCGAAGATTTGGAGGGACAGAATAGCCTCGAATTTGGAATCAAATTTTTGGAAGATTACTGCGAAAAGAATGGCGGTAAAAATCTTAGGTGGTTGCAGTTCAATATGCCTTCGGAACTGGAGTTTAGACGATACTCTTTTGAGAATAGAGGTCCTACAATGTAAATTAATGTCAATGTATATATATAAATCCGTTTATTTAAAGACGCTTTTGTTTGTCTTGAAGTGAAAGAATAGATCAATAAACTTTGAAGTGTAGTGCTTTCTTAGCTACCAAAAAAAAAAAGTACGCATACAAAAAAAAAGGTTGGATTCGTATACACACACAGAAGAGTAGACGCTCAGTCCATGGAAGTACTGCCATGTCTTCGGAAAGTTCAGCATCAGCTGTCACTGCAAACGATCCCCTCAAAGATGATGTGCCCAAGACAGATGTTGCTGACAAGCTAGATTCTAGTCCCTTATCAGTTGAAATAGATACCACGAAGAAACCGAATGAACTGGAGCAAAGCGATAGCGAAGAAGAACGGAGAGAGATCAACATAGCGAAAGGTGAAACCAGCACACCTAGCTCTCTATCTGAAGAAGAGAATAAGAAAGAGATTCCACTCACTGAGACATCCTCTGAGGTGATAGCCAATCAACAAGGGCATGAGCAGCGAAAAACACAAGAAGTTCCACTGTGGGCTATCACTAATCTTCCTAATAAACCATTGACTCCACTCGTTGTCACTAAGATGGAAGATTCAGTGGATCCATTTGAGTTCGTTTTCTCAGAGGGTGTGCTGGGTATATTCAGCTCGTTGAATATCCCTTGTAACAAATTGGTGATAACCAAGGTGTCTAACTTAGCGTTGGAGTACTTGCATCAGTTAATCCACGATCTTCACAAGTTGGTCGAAATTCAAAGAAGAAGAAAGCCTGCCTTGAAGGATCTACAATTGTTGATCAGAGAGCACGGGATTGTGTTGGCAGATCTTTATGATGAGTACAAAAGATCTAACCTGAGAATATTGGAGGACAAGCAATTACAGGAGTTGATTTTAAAGCTCACACGAAATACTGAATCCATAATAGACCTGAAAGCCAACCCCGATTTTGAAGTTGATGAATCCGATCCTGCAGCGCCACTATTCTACAATCAAACATTTGAAATTCTTGACTTGATTCCCTCAAAAACAAAGCTCAAATTCCCAAAGTACTTCCCTCAACTACCACCTGATTACACCTACAAGAAAACTGCTATATATAATAAAATCAATACAGATCCTCGAACTATACGAGAGAAATTGGTGGAGGAAAGTCGATTTGGTGAACGCGCGTTACATCATCTACTATACGGTAATTCGAATGAAAGCGAAGAGGGAGAGTCAAGCGATATTGATAGGGATGATATGTCACTTGTTGGTGACGACTCAGAGCTCACCGATGCAACTGAATCTCCGTCGAAAGAAGCTTCAAACAGTTCATTAGTAGCAGCAACTGGACTGCTAGAGCAATCACCAAAACCAGTTCCTGATACAGCACCTCTGCAATCTATCAAAAAGGCTTTCGATATTGAGGCGTTTGCAAAACGTCGGTTGGAGGTGTTACGGAAAAGACGCGATGCTTTGGAGCTGGAAATTAAACGCAAAAGAGAGCTTCCAATCTACAGAATCTCATACGAGTTGGGAGCATATACCCAGAAACCGCCCTTAAAAATGAAGGATGAATCAGTCTCCAATTTGATCCATGACTATCTTCAAGATGAGCATTTGAATACAAAGAAAGCTGTGAAAGTGTCAGCAAAGAGACACCTGATCAAACTCGAAAAAGAGAAGCAAAAGAGGCAAAAATTGTTGCTGCTGCAAGAACTGGAGAGACAGATTAGAGGCATAGAACAGACATTTGAGTTTGGTAATGCTGAGGCAGAAGAAGAGATTGAAGATTTCAATTTTGATTTCGAAGAAGGTGGAAACGAAGACAGTGTTGAAAATGGAAGTAATGCAGTTGAGGAAATCTCTGAAAAGCTGCTGACTGATCTGCAGTCGATTTCTGAGACAAACTCTCCTGATAAAAATGACTTGGTAATACCACAAACAGAGAACTCTGAAAAGCTTGGATCTTCCCCTTCGCATACCAGAGAGATGGATAGCTTGGAGCCACAAGGACCAATTGATGTAGGGATATCCGAGAAAATCCCTTCTTTTCATCACGAAGTGGGTGCTAAAAGTCTTCCAAAAGCACCCCAGAGCGACACGCTGCTCGAGGCCGATGATAATCTGCACTCTGTGCAAGCTCCTGTTGAATCCCTTACTGCAAATGCAGAAGACGATGAGGATATTGATGAAGATATGTTTGAGGATGTTTAAATTAGACTGTGTATTTCTAGTGCTTTCAATTATTTGTATTAAAAGGATTCTGAAAAAACAACATTTGATTGCATATGTTATCAATACTTTTTCTCCAGAGTGAAAAACGTTAAAAAAAAAAGGAAACAAGTAGTTCAGAATCATTACAAGCAAGAAGCTGAAGAGACGTTTTCGTAACTCGAATTGAAGCCATCAAATCTTGTGCCTTTTGGCTTCCAGTACGAAACACTTTCAATCAATTCTATTGCTTAACCTTCAACCATATATGCTTTAAACTTCAGTTGTTTTCCAACTCTAAACTTTTAATAAACAATAATACAGAAGATGTCATCAACTTCAAATTTGACTTTACCGAAAAGTGTCCCCTTCCCGGTCACTGTGGTCTCACTTGATATCAGGCCAAACCAGAAGTTGAAAAAATTTCACACGATCTTACGGTATAAGTATTGGGAATATAGAGATGACCCCGAACAATTGAAGCAAAAGCAAGATAACCCTGAATTGTACAAAGATAAAGCTGTTGGTAAAATTAGAATGGAGTTCGGTGGAAGTTATGAAATTCCAGTGGATGGAGAAATCAAAGAAGTGTTCATCAAGGAAGGTGATGAGATCGTGCATAGTGAACAGATCATTGCAACTGTTTTAGAACCGTGTACCCATCCTGTTCAATTTGAAGGCTTGTGTGCAATATGTGGTAAGGACTTGGAGGAAGTAGATTATTCAGGGTACAACTACCAGGATAGAAACTCCATTGCCGTCAGCTATGGCTCTTCGAATATCAAAATGTCGATGACAGAAGCTGAGAGGATCGAACAGGCATCAATGAAAAGATTGGTGAAAGAAAAGAAATTGATATTGGTGGTTGATTTGGATCAAACTGTTATACATGCCACTGTGGATCCTACAGTGGCAGAATGGCAAAAGGACCCTTCCAACCCCAATTATTCTGCAATCAAAGATGTGCAAAAGTTTTCACTTGAAGAAGTCCCTATACTACCTCCAGGTTATACGGGACCGAGACCACTGTCAACTGTATGCTGGTATTACGTTAAAGTGAGACCCGGTTTGAAGGAATTTTTAGAGAAGATATCTGAAGATTATGAGATGCATATATATACGATGGCAACAAGAGCATATGCCAAGGCTATTGCTAAAATCATTGACCCTGCTGGAAAATATTTCGGTGATCGTATACTCAGTCGTGATGAAAGCGGTTCATTGACTCAAAAGTCTTTAAAAAGGTTATTTCCTGTCGACCAGTCGATGGTGGTGGTTATAGATGACAGAGGCGATGTTTGGAACTGGAGTCCCAACTTGATCAAAGTGGTGCCTTATGATTTCTTTGTTGGGATAGGAGATATAAACAGCTCATTTTTGCCTAGACAACATGCCCTACTTGGGCCATCAAAAAGAATAAAGTCCCTTGCAGATTTGGAAGAAAAGTTGAATGCTGAAAAGGATAAGAGGGAGTTGCATTTCCCTCCGATACCCGAACAGGACGAGAATGATGGCGTTTCTGAAAGCGAATCAGAAAGTGACAACAATTCTCAATCTGAAGCAGACTCCACTGTTGTATCATCTTCACCGATTGAAAGAATCCTCGAGCTAGGTGGTGGTGAGGATAACGCTGATTTACTGGCTGTTCAATCGTCTGAGAGAAATGCGTCATTGGAGCAACAACAACATGACAGGCCGTTGGCTAAGTTGCAAGAAGACTTGGATAAAATCATAGAGAAGGAATCCAGAAGCAGCACGCCTAAGCACGAGGCAAATGAAAATGGCTCAAAGCAGCAATCAGACATTGAAGATATCGAAAATAGAAACTTGCTTTACGACGATGACACAGAATTGTATAATTTATCGCAAGCGTTGGTGAGAATTCATAATGAATTCTACTACGAATATGATACCCATAAAGACAGCCCTCCAGATGTGAAGGATATTATGACTCAGATGAAACAATTTGTTTTTGATGGGTTCACATTTTTGTTTTCAGGTATCTTACCTCTTGGCTCGAGGTTGGACAATGCTGATATAGTCATTTGGTCAAGATCGTTTGGTGCCAAAGTTGTTCCATCTTTTGATAAGACGGTCACACACGTGATTTGTAAGACACTGGGTACGTACAAAGTGAGGTTGGCAAAAACCATATCTCCAGATACTAAGATCGTCCACCCAGATTGGATTTTCAAATGCATCGCCTTATGGGAGCAAGTACCCGAAGACGATTATCTCATAGAGGTTAGCGACAAAGAACTACTTACAAAGGATGAGCTCAATGGGTACTTGAACTCGCACAGAGCGCACTCTGCAGCTTTGGATCTTTATAACGATAGTACTGCAAATGCTAGTAGCTTCATTGGTGCCATAGACTGGGATGGTGTCAACATGGATGAATTCTCCGACTCCGATGACGAATTGCAGGAGCCGAATGACAACAAAAGATCAATCTCAGATGACGAAGAGGCTGGTGTTCTGAAGAGATTGAAGCAAGATGATATCAATGAGGATGATGATGAAGAGCCCTATGATGATGACGATGAAGAACTTTTCAAGGAGATTATGGAGAGTTTAGAGGAAGATGATAACGATAACAAATGAAAATTATCGCCCTTTTGAAATTAATTTATTTGTAATATATAATTTTGCTTATCCAATCATTTATTAAACTTTCAGAAAGATAGTTATCATTCAAAACACTCGTTTTGTGGGAAAAGCATCCTCGATCTGAGAAGTAGATGATGTATGGCAAGTATCATATGCATTGAAATCGCATCAAGAGTTTAGGTTCTCTTCATTAACTTCAATTATTGTCTTCTCGTTCAAAGTTTTCTTGTTCACTTTAGACAAAACTCGGTCTCTACTAAATGGATCAACTTCTGTTTTCCTAAACTTTCTTGCAGGTACTTTTATCTCAAAAAGTTGATCTAACTCGGCGTAGGAACGACCTTTCGTTTCAGGTAGCCTGAACCAACAGTATATTATAGAAATGACCGAAATACTACCCCAAAAAAACCCTGTTTTGGCACCCCAGTTCCACGCTGTTGAGTTCAATTGGTAAGGCGTGATAATAGCAACAAAGATGCCACAGATATTGTACGATATTCTGCCTAATATCACGGTTTTCGTTCTCGACCTATTTGAGCTCAACTCCGGCACTAAACAATATGTGACAGGGCCAATGGAAACCTCGTACAAGAAGTGGAAAATGATCAAGAGAGAACCGATTGCACTTTGAGCTGGCTTAGATTCAGGAAAACATCCCAATGCTCCGATCAGAAGCATCATACAACACATGAAGATGGAGCCGAAAAAATATAAATCAAACCTTCCCAACCATTGCGAAATATACCAAGATACCCAGCATCCGATGAAAGCAACGGCTTACTCTATAAGTGATAGATTGAAAGCCATCTTAGTAGATATACCAGCGGCCTCGTAGAAGTATGTTGAGTAAGATGTTAAGGCAAAACCTGAAAGTGCTTGAATTGCAAAAAGGCTACACCCAATTTCAGTCCTTCTGAGGTCGATACCTTTAAAACATTCGAGATAAGAGATCTCCTTCAGTCTCTCTTTCTCCAACTTGGTGGTCAAATGCATCATGTTGACCATCTTATCAGCCATAGCGTTCACATCTGGAACCACATCAGATTTCGTCAACAATCGACGACATGATTTTCTTGCCTCTTCGATTCTCCCTTTCTTCACTAGCCACCAAGGACTCTCGGGTGCCAATAAAATCCCAATCGAGATTGGTAATGGCCAAGCCCATTGAATTGCCCAGACAATTCTGTAGGACATTGCCGAAGGGTTACTTTGAAACGCTTTCAATATACCAACGGATAAAAATTGACCCATGACCAGGCAAAGATTAACATATGTGGTCAAGTAATAACGTGAAGCGGCAGGCATCACTTCAGCCAGATAACTCACTGATAATGTCTGCATGAAACCCCATGGTACCCCCAAGAGAAATTCTGCAGCTATGACATGCTGTACCTTTTTGGCGAAGAATAATATGAATATAAAACAAGAGATAAAGAACATGGCAATAAGGAGGCTCTTTCTGTAACCAATTTTATCTGCAACGATACCGGAGATAGTCAATCCAATGATTTGTCCAACGTACACCATCATTGCTAGTGTTGTCTGGATATGTGCTGGGATGACATAATTTCCATCATCTTGTAAATTTCCATACTGCTTATTAAACAGTGGGAATGCAAATAGATTACCCAACAAATTTGTATCATACCCTTCCATTATAATGCAAAGACTTAAAATGAGAGAATAGGTAACGGCTTTGGGATAAGTTCTCAAACCTTGCCACAATGACATTGATTTCTCGCTTGCAACAGCCTCATTTGCATCTGCGGTCATTTGTATGACAAAAGCATCCAGCACACCATTATCTTCCGGGTCAATGCTTTGATTCTCGATATTTTCCGTTGAAACTTTCCGCTCGTCAAATGATGACTCAAAATGTTGGATGGATGGTTTAAGGTCAGTGAAATCACTATTTGTTAGACTCATTCTATGTAGCTTTATTTGATTGGAAGTCTTCAATACATGTGTAGGCGCACAAAGAGGAACAGATCTAGCTTTAAATAAGCTGTTTAACAGCAGAGGGGACTCATCAGTAGATTCCTACACGGTTCTCGGTTCATAAACAGTATAGATCTTAAGCAATTAAAGCAATTGAAGTATCTTGTGGCTACGACTACCCAGTTTAGTTAGGCGTCGGTGGTGAGGGGTGAGGCGCCCTGATTCTTGAATTTCTCGGTGTTCAGTTAGTAATTCCGAGATGTGCATTGGCTTGCCACTTGAATCTTCCGAAAACTTCAAATGACTTTAGAATCAGCTACGGTACATAATAAGGTTTCTTGATGAAATCGTGAGGGCTAAGAAGGATGGTAAATATGTGTCATACATGAAGAAGAGCTGTAAGAAAATCTAAAATTGCGCAGTTTAGTAAATCATGATGATCTCATTCTCTTCGTGGGTAAGTCGTTCTCTATAAAAATAGATTGCCCCAGCCACACTGGTTACTCGTTGCACGTTCAATTGTGAGACGATCAACTCATTGGGAGAATAAATACTTATTGATAGTTTAAGAAATTGCCAGGGGATGACCTTGCTTGTAATCACTTAATATAGCCTCATATCTTGTTTTCAAGTTTGCAACAGCCTTGCGCTATTGTTTTTAACAATAACTCGGACTGGGTCGATATTGATGACACAAAACCACTTTTAGGAAACATGAGGGGGTATAAGTTTTGAATTAGATAACGATACACATACACATACGGTAAAAGTAAAAGTCAAGGTCCAAGGCTGGATTCGTTCTCTTCGATTATTGTCTCCTCGATCAAGTTTTTCTTGTTCACTTTAGATAAAACACGGTCTCTGCTAAATGGATCAACTTCTGTCTTTTTGAACTTTCTTGCGGGTACTTTCATCTCAAAAAGTTGATCTAACTCGGCATAAGAATGGCCTTTCGTCTCAGGTAGCCGGAACCAACAATATGTTATGGAAATCACCGAAATACCGCCCCAAAAAAACCCAGTCTTCGCTCCCCAGTTCCACGCTGTTGAGTTCAATTGGTATGGCGTGATAATAGCAACAAAAATACCACAGAGGTTAAAAGATGCTCTGGCTAATATCAAGGTCTTTGTCCTCAACCTGTTCGAGCTCACCTCAGGGACCAAACAATAACAGACTGCGCCTATTGAGACTTCGAATAAGAAGTGGAATATGATTAAAAGAGAACCAATTGCACTTTGAGCTGGTGTGGAGTCAGGGTAGCAACCTAATGCACCAATCAGAAGCATAACGCAGCACATAATGATTGAGCCGAAAAAATATAAATCAAATCTTCCCAACCATTGCGAAACATACCAAGACACCCAGCATCCTACGAAAGCAACAGCGTACTCTATAAGTGATAAATTGAAAGCCATTTCAGTGGAAATACCTGCAGATTCGTAGAAGTAAGTCGAATAAGATATCAAGGCCAAACCTGAAAGGTTTTGAATCACATATACTGCGCAAGCAATTTCAGTCCTTCTGAGGTCGATACCTTTAAAACATTCGAGGTAAGAAATTTCCTTCAGTCTCTCTTTCTCCAACTTGGTAGTCAAATGCATCATATTGACCATCTTATCAGCCATAGCGTTCACATCTGGAACCACATCAGATTTCGTCAACAATCGACGACATGATTTTCTTGCCTCTTCGATTCTCCCTTTCTTCACTAGCCACCAAGGACTCTCGGTTGCCAATAAAATCCCAATCGAGATTGGTAATGGCCAAGCCCACTGAATGGACCAAACTATTCTGTAGGACATTGCTGAATGGTTGCTTTGGAACGCTCTCAATATTCCTACTGACAAGAACTGGCCCATGACCCAGCATAGGTTAACATATGTGGTCAAGTAATAACGTAAAGCCGCTGGCATCACTTCAGCCAGATAACTGATTGTCAATGTTTGCATAAATCCCCATGGTAATCCTAAAAGAAATTCACCAGCCATGACTTGTTGTACCGTTTTGGCAAAGAATAAGATGAATATAAAACAAGAGATAAAGAACATGGCAATAAGGAGGCTCTTTCTGTAACCAATTTTGTCTGCCACGATACCGGAGATAGCTAATCCAACGATTTCACCAACGTACACCATCATAGCTAATGTTGTCTGGATATGAGCAGGGATGACATAATTTCCATCATCTTGTAAATCTCCATACTGCTTGTTAAACAGTGGGAATGCAAATAGATTACCCAACAAGTTTGTATCATACCCTTCCATTACAATGCAAAGACTTAAAATGAGAGAATAGGTAACGGCTTTGGGATAAGTTCTCAAACCTTGCCACAATGACATTGATTTCTCGCTTGCAACAGCCTCATTTGCATCTGCGGTCATTTGTATGACAAAAGCATCCAGCACACCATTATCTTCCGGGTCAATGCTTTGATTCTCGATATGCTCGACTGATGCCTTTCCATCATCAAATAATGACTCGACGTGTTTTGTAGAGGGTTTGAAATCGGTGGAATCACTACCAGAAAGACTCATGATTTATATATCTGTTATATAAAAAAATAAAGTCCCACATACATGAGCATGCATAATGAGAAGTAGATCAACCATTAAATAAGAATATGATAGTAGAGGGGAACACTGCATGTTGTTTCTCGTATTCTCGGATTTTATTAAACAAGTAGCAACGATACTTGATGTCCCACTGTCCTCAAAACATAAGACTTGATTGACGTGACCTCTAGCTTAAAAGTTCGAATTCGGAATTCAGACGACCGCTAGAATTCAGACACCAACTATGACAAGAGATTATGTTTCAATAGGGAAAAGTACCATTAACGTGTGGCTACGACTACTGTTTCCAATAAGCTTTTCGGAGTTCAGTTTCCACACCATACACTCTTCAATTCAGCTTGAATACGGTGATTGAACAGTACACCTAAAAGATTGAGGTGAGCCGTAGCCTTTTACTTTTTGACGTAATTTTATTTCCCCTTCGTCAAAAACAGTCATTCACAACTCTAAGCGACGGCTAAGAAGGGCTGATGGGGTAGATGAGTGAGTCCCTGCCGCAAAGACGATATAGGCTGGGGAAAAAAAATTTTATTGTCATTTGCTCCTGAAATTCTGTTACAAGCGTCAAGTAATGGCAAGCCTACAACATAGACACATAGCTTCCCGTCGTTTGTCTTTATCATGTTCGTAGTTAACTTCTTTCTCTGTTTGTTATGCTAGTAGCGAAGAAATGAGTGATACTTTTATTTTCTCCCCTTTGGTGGTACAGCAAAGAGAACTTTCTTGGTATTTGCTGCATTTGCAGCGATTCCAGGAACTTGCAAATGGCAAGAAATTCCACAATGTAATTCAAGACATCCAGATTAACATATATCATCTTTTAATTCATTCAATTTGAGTATGTTTTGTTTATTTTAGCAAACTCACTGACGAAAATAAAGCAAACTGGTGTTGTGATAATTGACTAATTGGGAGGTGTTGTGATGCACCTCGGATAATAAAACAAAATGTACATTAAATTGATCAGTTTGACTGGATCATATTATTCATGGAAGAATCAAAAGCTAGAAATCGGTCTATTTGACGTTATTTTCAGTGAATATTTGTTGTATTTAAAGGAATATAGATAGATAGACAGCTAATTGATGTTGTATATCTACCTGCCATATATTATTACGTGTCAACATCAGTATTTGCCCGAGTTCTGCCAGATGATGAAGCCTTCAACCGACGCAAAGAATAAAACACAAAAAAAAATTTTTCATTTAAAGAAAAAATATTTTCAGAAGTTTGTGTTTAATTATACTTTTAATCAATTGAACAAGTTTCATATTATCATTTTATAATGGGTGCCTACAAGTATTTAGAGGAATTACAAAGAAAGAAGCAATCTGATGTTGCCAGATTCTTACATCGTGTTAGATGTTGGGAATACAGACAAAAGACTGTCATCCACAGAGCTTCAAGACCTTCCAGACCTGACAAGGCTAGAAGATTAGGTTACAAGGCCAAACAAGGTTTCGTTGTTTACAGAATCCGTGTCAGAAGAGGTGGTAGAAAGAGACCTGTTCCAAAGGGTGTTACTTACGGTAAGCCAACCAACCAAGGTATCAACCAATTGAAATACCAAAGATCATTGAGAGCCACTGCTGAAGAGAGAGTCGGTAGAAGAGCTGCTAACTTGAGAGTCTTGAACTCATACTGGGTTAACCAAGATTCCACCTACAAGTACTTTGAAGTTATCTTGGTTGATCCTCAACACAAGGCTATCAGAAGAGATGCTAGATACAACTGGATTGCTAACCCAGTCCACAAGCACCGTGAAGCTAGAGGTTTGACTTCTACTGGTAAGAAATCTAGAGGTATCAACAAGGGTCACAAATTCCACAACACTTCTGCCGGTCGTAGAAAGACCTGGAAGAGACAAAACACTTTGTCTTTGTGGAGATACAGATCATAAGCTTCTTAATTTCTTTAAGAATTGGGTTGATGCTACGAGGATAATGTTTATCGTTTAGAAAAATTACTTGAAGTTTTCGATTTCTGATGCGATGACAATGATATGCTGGTGTCTTCATCTTTTTTTTTTTTTTTCTATTTTTTTGATCGGTTGATGTGAATAGGTAGTTTATACGGTTTACTGATATAATAATATCCTAAGCGCTTACGATTGTTTCACTTTAATTGATTGTAGCTATTTGTTCTGTCTATATCCACAAAAATTCATATGTCAGTAATTTACTCGCCCTTCTCCAGGAGGCACATATTGTTCAGAGCAAACAAACTATTATTTTGTTTTTATTAAAATCAATATGATTGATTATGGAATAATTCCAAAATCTAGTTGATAAATAAATGTGGTAGTTTTTTTTTTTCTGACTTCGCTCTAAATTTTTTTTTTTTTTTTTTTAACTCTGGAATTTATGGGCTCGCAAAAGAAAGAGAGACAAATTACTAAAAAACTTTTTTCCGATTGAAAGAAACGATCTTGAATTGAATATAGATTGTGAATTTTATTATTTATTCATTTACTTCTTTTTAAATCCATTTCCAATTGGGTTTGACTAGATTATAATATTTATCAATTTCTAAACGATGTCATCAAAAACTTTCGAAAAGACTGCCATCTTGTCCGTTTACGATAAGACTGGATTGTTAGATTTGGCTAAAGGTTTAGTCTCCAATAATGTCAGAATCTTGGCTTCAGGTGGAACTGCTAGACTTGTAAGAGATGCTGGCTTCCCAGTAGAAGATATCTCCTCCATCACACATGCCCCAGAGATGTTAGGTGGTAGAGTGAAAACTTTACATCCAGCTGTTCATGCTGGTATCTTGGCCAGAAATTTGGAGAGCGATGAAAAAGATTTAGCTGATCAACACATTGATAAAGTTGATTTCGTTGTCTGCAACTTGTACCCATTCAAGGAAACCGTTTCCAAAATTAATGTCACTATTGATGAGGCTGTTGAAGAGATCGATATTGGTGGTGTCACCTTGTTGAGGGCTGCTGCCAAGAATCATGCTAGAGTCACTATCTTGTCCGATCCAAAAGACTATGCTAAATTCATAGAGGAATTGAAATCGGGTGAAATCTCGGAATCATCCAGAAACAATTTTGCCTTAAAGGCCTTTGAACATACCGCTGATTATGATGCTGCTATTTCTGATTTTTTCAGAAAGAAGTATAGTGAAGGTGTTTCTCAATTGCCTTTGAGATACGGTGCAAACCCACACCAAAAGCCAGCCCAGGCTTTTGTTGCTCATGGTGAATTGCCATTCAAAGTTTTGTCAGGTTCCCCAGGTTATATCAACTTGTTGGATGCATTGAACTCATGGCCATTGGTAAAAGAGTTATCAGCTTCTTTGAATTTACCAGCTGCTGCTTCATTCAAACATGTCTCACCAGCAGGTGTTGCAGTTGGATTGCCATTAACAGATATCGAGAAAAAAATATATTTTGTTGAAGATATCGAAAACTTGTCACCATTAGCTAATGCTTATGCCAGAGCTAGAGGTGCTGATAGAATGTCCTCATTTGGTGACTTCATCGCCTTATCAAACATTGTTGACTTGCCAACTGCTCAAATTATTTCCAAAGAGGTTTCAGATGGTGTCATTGCCCCAGGTTTCTCACCAGAGGCCTTAGAGATTTTGAAGAAAAAAAAGGGAGGTAAATATTGTATTTTACAAATAGATACAAATTACGTTCCAGAACTGGTTGAATCGAGACAAGTATACGGTATCACTTTACAACAAAAGAGAAACGATGCCATCATAAATCAATCCACTTTCAAAGACATTGCATCAGCCAACAAAGAATTGACTGAACAAGGATCAATTGATTTGACAGTTGCCACAATTGCCTTGAAATACACTCAGTCCAACTCGGTTGCATATGCCAAAAATGGTATGGTGATCGGTTTAGGTGCTGGTCAACAGTCACGTATTCACTGCACTAGATTGGCTGGTGACAAGGCCGAGGCCTGGTGGTTCAGACAACATCCAAAAGTATTGGGCTTTAAATGGGCTAAAGGTATCAAGAGAGCTGACAAATCAAACGTCATTGATTTGTACGTAACAAATCAAGTACCAACAGAGGATCCAGAAAAATCTGAATACGAATCAAAATTTGCTGAAGTGCCAACACCTTTGACTGATGCTGAGAGAAAAGAGTGGTTATCACAATTGAATGATGTTGCATTATCATCAGATGCGTTTTTCCCATTCCCAGATAACGTTTACAGAGCTGTTAGATCTGGTGTCAAGTTCATCGCTGCTCCATTCGGCTCCGTTATGGATAAGCTGGTAATCGCAGCTGCTGATTCTCACGACATAGTGTACGTCGAAAATCCAATACGTCTTTTCCATCATTGAGCTGTGTATTTCTAGTTATGTTCATCCAATAAATATCTATACAATCATGAAATTAATGTAAATTCAAACTGGCCGGCCATTTCTCAAAATTGCTAATTGAGGTCAATCGCTGGCTCTGTCTTCTGGCACAAGTTGAGCTTTATATAGTTTTTCTGCAATTTCCAAGTATGCATCCCATGACTTATCATTCTCGACGCTGAAGTTACCATCTCGGTCTAAATACCTATACTGAGCAATATTCTCGGTCTCCCATTCGATACCCTTCAAATTGATGTAATCAACATATAGACGAAGGAAGTTTTTATTGATGTTCTTCTCCTCATCTGAAAGCAACTGACTTTGGGAGAAAAACCAAACAAATTGATCATTTGAGTGTATGATTCCTTCAATATCATTCTCATCCAAAATTTTCCTCACATAGCGGGGTACGTAAGAGATACGATATCTGAAAATATTGCCAAAAAATTCAGGTGATTTCTTTAAGCAATTATGAAGAAATCCTCTTGTTGAAGCATATATTTGAGAATCAGCTAGCGCAAGTCCAAAATCACGTCGTAGTTCCTCTGAATTTGTGCTCTTGTCGTAGATCTCCAATAAAACTTTAATCGTATTCTTTGGATAATAGTTCTCCAATTGTAGTGGAAGTTCATCTCTACTTTTTGGCGTATTCAAATAAGAGTACATCCATGGCTCATTATCGACTTCACCCATAAGAATTCTTATTTTTCTGTTCTGTAGTTTCAAGCCATAATCCCCTGAATAAATATCGCTCAATAACTTTGAGGAGATAAATGAATCATCTGTGATTGCTCGAAAAGTATGCATCTTCAACTTCTGTATGCCTTGCATTAATGTTTTCGAATCTAACTTTCTGAGAGCCTCTACCTTCTCCACTCCAGTCAAGTTGGAATTAATGCCCAACGCCGCTACATATTCTTCAAATTGTGGTTCTGCCTCTTGCAAGAATTTCGGTTGAACTATTAAGCAATTCGAGAAATGAATCACTTGCTTGATGATTTGTTCCTCCTCTGGATGATACATTTCGTACGCCAATTGGAAAAATGTTGAGTATGATCCCGCACTCAACCCACCAACAGTGATTTTGGTGTTATCCCCACCGAAATATTTGATATACTTCGAGGTCCATTGCAATGCCAATCGTTGGTCCCATAACCCAAAATTAAATCCATCTTCCGATAGGTGTCCTGTGCTCAAAAACCCAATTGAGTTCAACCTGTATGCCGGTGCCACAATTATAAAGCTATCTGTGAAACTGGATTGTAGCGTTCTTGGATCATATTGTGGTCCATGATTGGCTGTACCGTACTGCATCCAGCCCCCGTGTATATAAAATAAGACCGGTAACTTCAGCTTTGATAAGTCCAGTGAAGCTGGTACCCAAATATTCAAATAGTTGCAATCTTCATCAACTTCTCCTTGATAATTGATGTATGACAATTTTCCAAAAACTTCTGGTTGAGGACATGCTGGAGAAAACTCCATGTATTCTTTCGAAGAATAGTCGTAATCTCCCGGTATTGGCTTTGCCATAGTCCATCTCTTCGTGCCAGGTATTGCGTATCTGATGCCTGTAAAACGAAAGCAAAGCTCTTCACCACTTTTGGGATCACACACCGTGAGTCCTTTGAAGACACCATTAGGTGTGGGAAGCGAAACAGGCTTAGCCCCTTCATAAGATATATCTTGACCCATCACTCTGTCGTTGTGTAAGTTAGGTTCATTTCATGGTGAAAGATGTACAAGTGGCAGAATGTGCTATCAATTTATATTTTCGGGTAAATGCACAATCATTGCCTATTTGTTTATCTTATCTTTTCGAACAAAGGCGCAACAGACTTCCCGATCAATGTAGTCGATCAACATCGAGTGGTACAGTCAGCTGAAAATGTACGAGATTTCTCTATGCGGCAATGAGTCCACCACTCTCTGTTTTCCGGGAGCTGATCGCTACAGATAAGGTTCTATCTCTTTTAAAAAGAATGATTTGATCTATGACAAGTTTAACGGTGTTATTTCGAATTTTATAATAGCAGGCCTGATATCGAGTGAAAGAGAGTAAGAAATTCACTCATTAACCGAGATAGAAGGAGCCATCCAAAAAACCAGGGGTTGCTCTGAGATTAATTCTCAAGAGAATTAGGTCAGCTGCTGATCAGGTAATCTCAATGATAAAAGTCGATTCCAGATATACTCAGCTCAACTTGCAATAGTAATGGCCTAGCTATTGGAATCACATGATATCAAGGATCTGAGTAGGGAGTTCCAACTGGAGTCAATTACTCGGATCTCCAACGTTTCATTTGATCTCTGTTATTACCATACATCTAGCAAATTGGAAGTTAATCTGTAAGATGCGCCCCTTAACAAGTGTAAGTTTTTTATCCTGTAAACAGGTCTCCTGCTTTAGAAGTCTCATTTCTCCGCTCAACCAGTTGACATAACACAGGGAAGTTAACGGCATGACAGCTCATGCTCAAAACGCTTTCTTTATGCGATGTTTTTGATGTTTTTACAAAAAAAAAATTAGAAACTGCTTTTTTTCACTTTTATATATTGATCAGTTATATATCCAAGCCAAGATGAACTTAGCGAAGTGTGCAATTAGGTCTTCGCGTCTTCGAATGATCCCAAACCTGAGAAGATATGGGTCAACTGTCAAATATCAAGATCCGTTGAATACTGAGATAGAGACCGTACCATTAGTTTTTGACAAACACTCAAGTCCTGAAAGTGACCCGACCAATGCCCCAATTGTATTTTGTCATGGTTTATTCGGAAACAAGTTGAACAACAGGTCGGTTTCGAAGCAGTTGGCTCGATCTTTGAAAAGAGATGTCTATTGTGTCGACTTGAGAGATCATGGTGATTCCCCACATATAGAAAGACTCGATTACCCGGCATTAGCTGCCGACGTGGAGAGATTTTGTTTTGACCATGATTTAAAGAAACCTATATTGATAGGGCACAGTATGGGTGCCAAAACCGTGATGGGAGTTGCATTGAGAAGACCTGAATTGCCTTCCCTGATCATTTCAGTGGATAATGCTCCAGTGGATAACACTGGCGGTTCAACTGGCTTCAATGTCTTTGGAGTCTATGTTCGTGAGTTGATCAAGATTGCTAACAAAACCAATCCACCTATAAAAAGTTTGAAGGAGGCAGACCTGGAGTTGGCTACTGTTGAAAAATCATTGCCAGTGAGGCAATTCTTGTTGAGTAATTTGAAAAGAAACCCACACCATAAAGAAGGGGACAAGATTTACGTACCTAAAGTTCCATTTGAGATAATTGGTAAAAATTTGGACAACATAAGCGATTTTCCTTACAATGGTGTACGTTGGACGGGTCCTGCGTTGTTTGTGAGAGGAACGTTATCGAAGTACGTCCCTGATGATGTATTTGATAAAATTGCTACATTCTTTCCACAATTTGAAGTATGGGACGTCGAGTCCGGGCATTGGGTTACCAGCGAGAATCCGGCTCTGTTCGTCAAGATTGTTGTTGAATGGATTGCAAAGATTGAAGATGACAAGCAGTATGGGGACAGTTTGGAAAAAAATATCTTCAAGTAGATAATATTGTATTTAATAAAGACGATGTGATATAGAAGTAGAATTGAAACAAAGCAGAACAAGGGATAAACATTCTATGTTTATATATAAGTCAAAAGGCATCCATCTAAAAAAATATTGATAGCAGTTTATTGAGCCACTTGTATTTTGGATTTGGCTCTTTCTCAACGAAGGTTCTTTCATGTTCTTCAATCTCCGCCAATCCACTTGTCAAGTCCATATCCTCAGGCTTTATCCAACCAGTTCTTTTATAAATTTTCCAAAAAGCGGCGACACCAACAACCAAAAAGATCATGAAGTAGTTGAAAATGAATGTGCTAACGTCCCACATGCCTGGCTTGAACACACCATAACCCTGAACGAACAACATAATGAAATTCATTATCATTGAGTACCAAGCGTAGTACCGACTACCCTTGTGGGTCAATGGCAATGAATCATACGGAATGCCCTGCAGTTCAAGACCTTTTCTGAATCTAAGATATGTTGCGTTAATCAAGAACATGTAAAGCAACAAAGAACAGGTGGAGATTGATGTAAACCAAGCCAATACCTTGACAGATCCCGATCCTAACTGCAATAATGAGAGACAACTAATAGCGCTGATCAACAACACTGAGCCAATTGGTACACCATTTCTCAAACAGACGGCAAAAATCTTTGGAGCTTTACCTTCCTTGGCCAAACCGTAAAGTGATCTTGTGGCACAAAAGAAGAAAGCATTACCAGATGAATAAATTGTTGTGCACAAAATTCCATTAACAATGTGTGGGAAAACCTTGATGTTCAACAATTGCATTGAAATGATATATGGCGATCTTGCACTTTTAGATGTAGCACTTAACAATGATTCGTTGTTGTATGGAACCAAAATAGTGACACATAATGTACCAATGATGAAGAAGACAAAAAGTCTATACAAGATAGAGTTGAATAATGAAGGTAAATGTTTTCTTGGGTTTTGTAATTCACCTGCTATTAACGCCAAATAGTCAGGACCCAGAACAGTGAAGGACAGAATGATCAAAGCGTTCAAGAAACCTTCAAAGTGTGATAAAGATGAACCACCATCACCCCTATAATCAGCAAAAATTCCACCTTTGACATTCCAATTTCTGAAACCGTACACATCTCTTTCAGGATTAGCACCAACCATGGTAAAGAATGTGTAGACGATTAACGCGAGAATCAACACAACTTTGAAGATACTCATGAAGAACTCAACTTCTCCGTAAAGTCTGACTCCCACACATTCGATGACAATGTAAGATATCAAAATCAACACAATAGGTAACCAAACAGGAAAGTCAGTTGTCCAATACGGCAAAATAGTACCACCAAATGCAGTGATCTCATAACATACTAAAGTAGCTTCACCAATGGTAAAATTCCAAGCATTGCCTACACCAACACCGTCATCGAACCATCTGGTGATGTAAACGATCCAGGACGAGTCAATTGGCAAATAAACGGTCATCTCCGACAACGTAACATTGGTTGAGAATACTACCGTACACCAAATTATGTAACTTAACAAACAAAGCAATGGGCCACCTGATGAAAGTGCAGTACCTGTTGTTATAAACACAGCCGTACCGATACAACTTCCAAGAGCTATAAGCTTACTAGTCAAATGAGAAAAAAAGTTAGTTTCCAATCATATGTATTAATGTATGGTAGTTTTTAATTAAAAGCACTTACCCTTGACGCCCATTTAAATTTCTCACAGTGGTTTGGTCTTTTGGGATTTTGAAGATACCAAAGATTTTGGTGTCTTCACCCTGTGAAGACGCCTGTGCTCCACTGGTGGAGCTGACATCATCAGAGACGTTGACCTCGTAAACACCAGTCTTTTCGAGAGTTGACGACTTGGAATAGAATTCTGACATTTTGAAGATCTTTATTTGAGATCAACAGTGAAGATCAGACTAAAACAAAAGTGTTGAAAAATCTTCATATGTTTGAGATAAATTGAGAATCTTGCATCTAATATATACGTAATGTTGGTTTGATCATTTCCGTTTGATAAAAATTTGCCCCAACTCGTCACTTATCGCAGTTTTTTCCAGTCCTGCAGGGGAGCCCCCAATCTAGTGATAACAACAAATTTTGTCGTCATAGTGTTTAATCGATATTAAAGAAGTAGCCGCAGCGTAAAGATAAGTGATTACAGATACCGCCTGAGTCCGGGTTTTTGAATTAAAACACCAGTAGTTTTATCAATACGTCTTACATTTGTTTCTTCGCCTTTTTTATGCTCAGTTTTGTGACCTTTTTAATCACTCGCTTGCAAGTTCAAAAATGCGTCAAATTATAAATGAAAAGAAGATCATCGATGCTGATGATACTTGTTGGTAGATATGAGAGCACAGATAAGGATCAAGAAACTGATGATATCAGAAAGAATGAAGGTGTCATAAGCGAGAGAGAACACCAACTTATCTTCTTATCTGGCTGAGACTTGCCCTATTTTGATCTCAAAGCCAGGATCATTTTTCCCATTTTGATTACCTAAAAGGGTAATCATTGAGCAACTTCGATGATGCAAGTTCCCGATTTGGAAATTATTTGAAAGCAAAGGACGGGAAAAAGTGATGAGTATGCGAAGCCTGAATAAGTCGTGTACTCCAACTTTTGTATTGAGTCGATATTGAGTCATATACATATCATGAAGGATTGTTGATTTGAGTGGGAAGTCTAGCACAGCGGAATCAAGCAAATCGATTATCTCTCTTGAATGATTCTCTTTCTTGTTTTTCAAATCGTTGAAGTAATTTATCTATCTGATTTTTAGAAGAAAAGATTATATATCTCATAACATGACTCAATACCTTTAAAAAGAACTTGCTATTATTAGACAACAGTATTTTGGCCAAGCGCCTTTGCTAAGAACCTAAGTGGAGAACTACCCACGCAATAGAAGGTTTTGGGAGTTCTGAATTATACTCATTATCGCAATTCATTTGCTATTTCCTCACCGAAAGCTGTTAAGTAAGAATTTCAGGGATAGAGCTGAACAAAACCTCCAGGACGAAGGTCAGCATAAAGAGCTCATGGAGTACAACCAATTTCAGCTGTCCACTTTTTTTTTCACCATTAGAATACAACTTAAGCAATGTTATAGACATCAGAGCCGGCTAAGATCCGTTTTTGAAGATTTATGAGAGATGAAGCAGATAGCATTAGATAAATACATAAACATCCGCAGGAAGACTTGATAATCAAACATATCAATGAAGAAAATAAAATCCCGGATTGTCGACGACCAAATTCACAACCATCAAGCCTGTACTCAACCTAGATACCCTTCCAGAAAGTATCTTTTGCGACTGTGAAGACACTGGACAAAGGAACATTGTCTGAGCTGTTACCAACCAAAATTTTGTAGTCACCCAGTTCACTTTTCCATTGGTCTTGATACTCATCAAAGAATGAGGTAGCATACTTCAAAGAGGTTTTCAACTCAAAGGTCTGTGTAGAACCAGCCTTGATGAATTTTTTAGCAAAATCCTTCAACTCCTTTACAGGCCTGGTGATGGAAGGCGATAATGGGGCAATATACAATTGCACAACTTCAGCACCATCCTTTTTGCCGACGTTAGAGACGTCGACTTTTACAATCAATTCATCGCCCTTGATACTTGTTGATAAGTTTGCAAACTTGAATTGAGTGTAAGACAAACCGAAACCGAATGGGAACAAGACTGGTCTGTCAATCTTCTCGTAGTATCTGTAATCAACGTAGACATCCTCCCCATACAAAGTTTCACCGTTATTGGTTTTGAAATTGAGGTAAGCTGGGTTATCTTCGTTTCTGATTGGGAATGAGATTGACAACTTTCCAGATGGGTTAACATCGCCAAACAATACATCAGCAATGGCATTACCCAACTCCAATCCGGTGAACCAGGCATTGACAAGTGCAGGTACTTTTTCGACGAATGGAGCTAATGTAACTGGGGTACCACTTTGATTAACAATAACAGTGTTTGGATTAGCAGCCAAGACAGCATCGACCAACTCGTATTGCAAACCTGGCAAGTCCATGGATTTTCTGTCAAAACCCTCGGATTCATGCTCAGATGAAGTACCAATACATAAGATAACTTTGTCACTTTCTGCGGCAACCTTTGCGGCTTTAACAATCTCTTCTTTAGGATCCACGATTTTTTGAAAGCCAACTTTTAATGAACCACCACCGTTGGTGGAAACTAAATCATTTGTCTCGAGGGTGAAAGTTGGTGCTGAACCAAATTGGACTTCAATCTTGTAAGTCTTCCCCAGGGTCAATTGAGTTTTCTTTGTCAACTCGATGGTGCTGACACCCAAACTACCAGCACCCATAACTTGAGAGGTTTTATTGTCGATGAACAACTCACCATCGATGAATAGCTGGGCAGTACCTAAACAGGTAACACCAAATTCATATTCTCCACTTTCTTCAGGGGTCAAAAAGCCTTCCAAATCCAAGTAAAATAAGTTTTTCTTTGTCAATTTTTCATTCTTGTAATCAAATAACGTCAATTTTCCCGAACTCAAGGGAAATTCTTCAGCAAACTCACGGTCAGGTGTACCCACTGGGTCTAAGAAAGTTTTGTTCCAAAATCCGACATCTCCGTTCTTGTTTTTGAGGAATGGTCCAATATCAGGCAAGTTTTGGTTGATGGAGGTACCTTCAGCGTAAAGTGGATTGTTGGTCAACTTGGACTTGATACCAGTATATGGATCAACAGTGTAGTAGATGTTCATGGAAGCGGAACCACCACCAGAAACACGGGCAGCCTTGGCATTTGGACCAATGATGGCAATTTTGTCATCCTTTGACAATGGCAAAAGGTTATTTTTATTTTTCAAAACAACGATAGACTCAGCTGCAATCTTTCTCAACAGGGCCGAAGTTTCTGGGGTATTATTATCGGTACTTTCTCTACCATTTTCTTCGAATCCATTCTTGTTATTGATTGCGTATTTGACCAAATTCAAAACATTTCTAACTCTGTCATTCAAAGTGTTGATATGAATCTCCTTGGATGCGATAGCATGAGCAACAGCATCTTTCTTTCTCATAATTGGTGGACCAGGCATCTCGATATCTAAGCCGCCATCGATAGACTCTTTCAAAGAGTAAACACCGAACCAATCTGACATGATCAAACCGTCCCAACCCCACTCTTCTCTTAAAATTTTGTTCAACAAGTAGTCAGATTGCGAGGCATGTTCACCATTGACCTTGTTATACGAACTCATCAACAGCTTTGGATCAGAATCTCTTACAGCCAATTGAAATGGTAAGAGATATACTTCTCTTAAAGCTCTTTGAGAAACTGTAGCGTTGGTTGAGTTTCTCTCGTCTTCTAAATCGTTACAAACAAAATGCTTAATAGTTGCAGCGATACCTTTTGATTGAATACCAGCGATGACACTGGCTGCACTCAATCCACTCAATACTGGGTCAGGACTGTAACTCTCAAATCCACGACCTCCCAAGGGACCTCTTTGGATGTTAACAGTTGGTCCTAATATGACATGAGCACCTTTGAAAGTGGCTTCTTTGGCCATTAATTCACCAGCTTCGTACAACAATTCTTTGTTGAATGTAGAACCCAATGCTGTACCGTTAGGAAAACACAGCGATGGTATACCTCTGAAAAATTTTGTACCTCTGATACCATTAGGACCATCTCTATGATAAGACACAAATGTGCCATTTTGTGTTAGTAATCTTGTGTGATAATCATAGTCGCTCAAAATTTTTCACTTACGACATCCTTAATGAAGGAATATCCAATCTTTCAATTGCAGCAGTGTGCCAGAAATCGATACCAGAAATCAATTGGATCTTTTCATCGATGGTCAATTGACCAATAAGACTTTCGACATCAAACTCTTTAGTCATCTTCGTATGTTGTATGTAATAATTGTGTTCGATAATTTAACACTGTAACACTTTAGGTTGTCAATGAGACAACAGAGGACTTTGATTATTTATATGAGTATGGCTTTGTCCGACGTTTAGGCCAATTTAAGAATTGTGACTTCGCACTCTCCGCCTTTTTTTTTGTCTTGTCTCGCTCGTATTCTTTTTTTTTTTTCTTTTCTGTTTTATTTTGCTGTAAATAGCAGCTGGAGCCTAAAATTTATGGGGAAGGTGAAGTGGGGTATATGCATCATTACCAAGATCTAATTGGCTTTTCAAAATGCAAGGCTTTGTTTTTCAGTATTCATCAAGGACCTAGCGGGTTATATCCTAGTGATGAGTGACAACTGTAGTATATCAATACAATGTACAAGTAAAAACAAGTCAAGTTGGCTTGTCAGCTTTGATAAATAGATATGAGCGAGTGGAGAAACGGAAATTTGAGTACGTGTGCAGGTATGCGACGTGGAAGACAAATTTCCAGATTTTTTCTCCAATTTTTCAGATTTTTCTCTTTTTGCTTGATTTGTTGTTTGTTTTTGTCCGCGAAAGCTTTTTCTGTTTATTTATTTGGCGGTCAAGTGACGGTAAGATCTGCATCGATCATATACGTACCTTCTTTTTGGCGGAGTTTGCAAATCTTCAGTATTTGTGACCCTTGTGCATGGAAATTCTTCCTTATTTTCTTATTTGCTACTTGGCCAATTTATCCGGTCTGGAATTGAATGTTTTTCTCAAATCTATACCTCCATAATTATATATATATAATACTTTATATGGGTAAACCCTTGGGGATTTCAAGAAAACCCCACAAATAAGAAAAGTCAAACTTCTTCACCTCATCAACTTCAATTTTCACTGTTTCAGGTCAAGAGCGAATAATTGGGCCACATCTTGTCTTGTTGCATACAGTAAACAGCCCTCATGCATCACGAAGACCAAACTTTTTTATTTTAGTTCATTCCTTTTCATCGTCAAATAATGTTATTTATTGGTATAAATGGTACTCGGTACTCAATGGGGTAAGTATATAATTACAAAGAGGAGAAACACCTCACACAGCAGCAGCCTCATTATCAGTTGCAACATCATCCGAGTTAAACGTTGGTAGTGCGGTTGACAGTGTTGACAGCGTTGACAGCGACATATCCAGAGCAGGCTGTCTATATTCAAACTCGTAAACCCATATCTGCGATATCGTGTTATAAAACTCTTGCTGCTCTAAATTGAAAATGATCTCTCTTCCCACAGCTTCTGGATCGGTATGATCGGTGCCTGTTCTCAAATGGGCTATCCAGTTATAACCTTTACAACCCAATTCTCTTCTGTTAGCCCATCCTCTCGTTGGCCAACCTTTGTCATTTGGGAAATGCCTGGTGGCATCTGGAGGTATGATTACACCTTCGATATCCAATGGAGACATGTAATAATCCTTCACTTGATCCATTGTCGAGAACTTCTTCCTAATCAGATCATTCTCTCTAAAATCTTGTTCCCAGGTGTGCTTCTTGCAAATCTCCATACCACTATTGACCCAGAGTAAAGTCCTGTTGTCTGGTGCAATGTGTGCAGGATGAGAACCTATAATATGATGGTCAGGCTCGTTTACAGTGATTTTACCAATGGCTCCAACAGGATTCGGGTTGAATTCGTAATTTTCGTCTCCAGCAATCGATTGCCCCAACCAAAAAATCTCCTTCTCTCCGTAAATGTAATTGTTTAGTGGACCCCAAAACTGTATATGAACAGCCATTAATATACCCAAGAGATGTTGTTTCCTGTTCATTAGCACTATGCCTGCTTCCATATAATGTCTAGCATTTTTTCTCATGAACTTATTATCCAAAGTGTGCTCCGTGGCGACGGGGATTTCAAAAAATGTATTTTCAATCTCAGTTGGTAACATCTTGACAAACATGTTTTTATACTCATTGGGCATCACTTCTCCACTCTCACGATCTTTGAAAAAATAACAACCGGTCTTTTGATAACCTTCAAGAAAACCAAAGAAATCATCTGGTTTCATAAATGGAACAGAGTCACTGTCCATTAAAAACATTTCTTCAAATGTGTTGAACATCACAGCAACCCATTTGTTGGCAAAATAGCTGAAGTTGTAGTAGTAGCTTTCGACAAAACACCTTTTAGCATCGATAAACCAAACCTCTTGTGGAGATTTATCTAAGGTCATCGATAACCTCGGTATATATATGTCACTTCTTGCCAGTTCAATGATCAGGTCTTTTGATTTTTGTGCCAAGTCACCTTTATGGACGAATTCAATGGGTAATTTATTTTCATGAAATCTTAAAACTTTGATCAAGTTGACAATCTCATCGATGAATTGATCTCCAACGCTTATCACGATCCCACGGCCGTTCATCTTAGCCTTCATATTGCGCAAATAACAAGATTCTCCATCTTCCAAGCCATTGTTTGATTTAAAATTCTGACCTTTCTTGTGGTCCACTTCCATCCCTTCATACTGGTAATACTTGCTAATATCGAGATAGTCTTTGACAATGGTTCCATCCCATCTTTCAGAGATGGGTGGTTCGAAGGTCAAGAATGGGAATAAACGAGATTCAATGTCTAAACATCTCGGATGATTGTTTTCAGAGTTGTCGGTATAACATTGGCCGTATATTCTCAAATGACCAGCGTTATCAATTAAAGTGGACTCGATCTTGTCGTTCATTTCAAGCTTTTTGGTTAATTCTTCAAAGATCTTATTGGTGTCGATTTCGTTCAACGGTCTACCTTGTTCTTCGTATTGTTTTTTCAACTTGTTGTAACGATCTTTGTAAAAATTATTCTTGTTGAATACATCGTATGAATATTCCATGCCCTTTAAATCTGGAATTTTCCAGTTCTCATCCATCTCGAACAACTCATCAAAATAATCCCTACATCTTTCGGTCAAAGGTTTCTTGATGAACTCTTTTGGTGGGAAACTCTTTAACAACTTCTTGTAGGTGATTGAGGATTTAGATTGATCATAAACTTTAAGATCGCTCAACGAAGCTGCACGGCCACTGTTGTACTGTTGAATCTTGTACAAGAAGATGGCTTGAAATATGAGGAACAGTATCACAGTGGCATGCCTCACTTTTATTAATTTGATCGGAAATGGCATGATCTAGGGATATGTTATGTTGCCGTTATATCTGGTTGTAGCGTGACGATAATGATGACTTTGTTGTTATGTTGAGTTTGAAAATACAAGAAAAGCTTGTAAATGAAGTTGAGTATGACAATGAAGATGCTGTTGCCGATGCATATAAGTTCATAAAGTGAAGACTAGTATCAAGTGAAAAAAACCAATTTTCATAGATGAATGAGTAAAACTGATAAAAAAGTAAGATGAAATATGGGTATGAAAAAAACAAGGAAGCCAAAATACTAGTGAAATCGATTGAGTATGAAGTCTTGCGATGCGAAAGCAAGGGGAATATAAACAATATAGAAATGGCGATACTACCTCTTTCTAAGATGTGATGCGAATGGATCTGCTTAACAAACAACAACAATAGATTTACTGAAATTAAGAGCTGTTAACTTTTTTTTATTGGTGTCTTTTTTTTTTTATTTTGGCTCCCAATTTTTTTGTTATTTTTTGATAAAATAAACAGGGATTTGCGGTATTGTAAACAAGTGTACCTTACTTCTTTGTATGTGTAACAATGTCTAATACTTTAACACTGATTCTTTTCAAATGTAGAAAAATGTAATATGGCGTTACGTTACTCTTCAACGTTCAGCATATCCGTGCTGAACAAAATCTATTTATACACATATTCTATAAATCGATTGAAATTCCAATATTTGATAAAAACATTCCTTGTCGGTTTTTTTTTTTTTTTGTCTCTGGTTACCGGGCCTTTTGCATCATCGATCGTATCTCATCGATCGCCGCTGATCATTCTATTGAAGATTCTTAATCATTACCCAATAATAATATACTGGACAAATCCTATCCAACTACCCATCACTGCAAATAATTAACAAGCCGTGTAGCAAACTAAAGATGTTGGTGTAGAAAACCGAATGACTTACTTGTGGTGGAGGTTTAAATGGACCATGACGCCAAGGTCGTTCGACACCACTTAAATGGGGTTGCTGCTTATCAATTTTCAAAATTTTTTTATTTTTCAATATACTATACTATATCGCTAAGACTCTCTGACTCTTCTTGATGAGCATATATCTCAAAAAGATCTCGATACAACTTACCACAATCATCGCTGCTAAAACGTAAATGACCCACCAAGTGATCTTGTTCATGTTTTTTTCTGCGATAGAGTCACTGATGATGTCAAAAAAATCCAAGAATACTTTACAACGGTCGTTGATCACCTCCACTCTTTGGTCAATCTCAAGATAATCTCTTATGGCATTGTACAACGGGTGTAATGACGGTTCCATTGACCAGAAGAATTCTGGTGTATCCAAAACATTTGACAATAAATTTACCTCATTCCTCAATTGGAATAACTTACCTGTCTTGGTAAGAAGCATCTTACGGCTCTGAATTTTGTACAAATTCCCTGTCAACAGCAATATTTTAGGCAACTTTGCGATTGATGTCAAGATCCTCGACATACGAGACTCGTAGTAACACAACTTTGTCGATTGCAGCAACGAATGTGAGATCGTGAGCTTTATCAAATGATCACCGGTTTTCAAAGTTATCATATCGTTATAAATCCTTGGTGTTGAGATCTCCCTGTTATACTCAAAATGAAATTCATCACACTCAATATCTTGATCCAGTATAGGACGCACCAACAAAGACTCATCCAAATCATATTCCATTCCATCATCGTCATCATCTTCATACTCATTGAATTCATCGTCACCGTCATCATCCTGTTCTTCATCATTTTCTTCATCTGGATCATATACATCCCCACGTTTGGCAAATGCCAAATCCAGCAATATATTTTTCTCATGAGTCTCACTGAAATTCCAAAATACCACGACGCCATAGTCAAATATAAATAACTCTGCATGGTTCGATAGATTGGGGGACTTTGTGAATGCTTCTTCCGAAGAATTTATCACACTTTCACTCAGAGATTGCGACTTGGAATCATCAGCAATATCAGGGATAACCTCCTCATCCTCTTCTTCCTCCTCCCTTGCCAGCAGCGTATATATGGACGGAGGTCTGAATTGACTTACAGGAGAACTTGCTGGACTGGGGAAAAATTGAGGTTCTCCAGGATTAAAGTTCTCACTTTCATTATTCCCCGAGTTCATCAAATCTGATCTCCCTAAATCTATTGGTTTGATTCCACTGTTGTTGTCCACATGAACACCATTTCCTTTACCACTATCTTGTCCAGTCATGTCTTCACCACTATAATACTCGAAATGATGATCTTTCAACTCCGATTTGTCGATAAAATTCTCCATCATTTGTTTTTGTGGCATCAGTCTCTCAGTATTGTTTGATTGTACTCTACAACCATTCGAACCCGGTAGTAATGGCAAGGAGTAAGGGATATATAGTACCTCGTCGTACAACCGAGGTTGCACCAAATGATGCTTTTTCAAAAACTTGGCTGTCATTTTCAATTTGAACCCGTCAGATATCAAATAAGCAGTAACTCTTGGACATTCCCTAGCTCTCTCCTCCTTTGTCAACTTCTCCAGTCTTGACCTTTTATAACTATGCAATTTTTTCGGATCAATCCGTTGTTGCTGTTGCTGCTGCAGCAGAGCACCTTCAAATTCATCATCGCTATCAGGGATCAACACCAATCTTTGTGATTTTTTCGAGGTTCGCGATGGTAAAGATTGTGAAAGCTTTGGTATGCTACGAGGCGTCAACCTTCTACTTCCAGTAGGGTTTCCGTACAAATTGTGGCTACTGGCTGTTGATCCATATACTGCTGAGTTTGGTGATAATCTTGAACCCGTTGGTGGTAACCTCTTACGGCCTGATGGAATATCACTCATCTCTGAAGTTATACCTGACACCGATATGTTACTGAATTTAGTGGGCACATTATTAAAACCACCTTTATTATTGCCACTTCTACCACCACTTTTGTTGGAAAAGCGTCTGTTGTTGGATATACCATCATTGCTTCCAGAACGGCTACCAGAAGAAGTCGAGGAACCATTTGATGTATTGAATCGATGACCTGCGAATGGGGCACTCACTCTCGAATTTTGCGGAGCATAACGAACATCCGTGACCAAAATGGAAGGTGATCTTTTCGCTGTCGGTTTCAAATTTAGCTGCCGCTGCTGATCAATGAGCTCCTTTTGTTGTTGTTTTTTGGTGTTATTTGCTGGTGGCATGGTCATGGGTTTAGCCCAACGTTCCTTATCGTCAACAGCTTTTGGAAGGAAAATTTGCTAAATTTCGTATCAAATTTAGAAGTGAGCGAACAATTAACAGAAGTTAAACATCAAAGGGCAATCGATTACGAATTACAATTATCAAAGGGCAATCGATTACGAATAGCAGTTATCAAAGACCGAGACACCCTTGAATGATATTGGTATAGCAATAGAATCTAAGCAGAATGAGCTTCAAATATTCCAAGAGAGATTGTTAATGCAGCGACAAGGTAATGATGATCTAAGGTCAGAGAATTTCTGATTGGAAGATTCTATCGATGAGTACATCAACTATAAGCAGAATGCAGAAAGCACTTATAGGATCAATTGGAACAAATCAGCATCTCAGATAAATACATCACCATCTTGTAAGACGCACAACGTTTACACGATCAGGGAATGACCAAACTATCTATTGAAAGAGCCACAACACGGTTCAAACTGGTTGGGGAGTAGCAAATGTTATCGATATTTGTTGATCCAAGTTTGAAATTGAATAGAGCTAAATGGTTCAATGGTTTTGGTGAAAGACTGAGCGATTTAGGTGTTGGCTTGGAAGCGGAAGAGGATGATGATGTGCGGTCGCACACTCACCAGATATAACAAAATGATTGAAAAATCATGAGAGAACAAAATTTGAACGATTGACTACTAAAGGGAAAAAGGCCAAAAGAAAACATTATAATTAAATTTGTTGGTGATAAATAATAACAGCTATACAGCAAATAAAGGTAATGGAGATGATATACGATAAGTGAAAAAGAAAACAAAAATATTCTGCCAGCAAAGTGAGGGTGCGTAGTCTGTACCCCTGTATCAAGAACGTAAGCGGTCACATGAGAGCCCTGGTACTCATCATCTCTTAATCATATCATCTCCTCACCAAATGGCGCGGTGCATTATATTGGGTCTCAACATGTACCTGCACAAGAGCATCTGGTGTGACCTCATCAATCTTATTAATCAGTGTTAGAATTTATACATAGCTATGCAGCAGAAATGTTGGTGGACAAAAACTTACCAATGGGTTTGTTTTCAACTGTTGAACAGCTTCTTTTGTGAGTTCGGCGCTAAATCCTTCGAGATCACCAAAAGAGTATCTCTTCTTAATGCAATTTCTCAAGTGGTGTTTACCAACCAATTGATCATCCAACTTCAATAATGTGTCTATAGTCTTGACAGACTTCATATTGACGAAATATCTCTGCGTAGACTCATCTGTAGAATTGAAGGATTGTGCTGGAACTGATTTGAGGGGCTCTTTGGGTCAAGTTCAACTCAGCTGCAATAGTGGCAGAGTTTTGTGCAGCATACTTGTCAAATGGCAAAGATGACTTGATGACATCTTGCAATTCAGGATCTTTGTTATTGTACGCTTCTAAACCTTTCTTGTACAGCTCGTCACACTTCAGTTTAATCGCTGGATCTAAGTTCCATTTCTCTGAGAATTGAGTTCTAACTTTTTTGATGCAAGGGATGGGGTTTCAGCTTTCAATTGTAGGTGATTTTTTTTCAAAACCAGTCCAAAGGATTTCAAAAGAAGTTTATATGCGACTTTGAAGGCGCTTGAAGTCGACGAAAAAAAGTTTGCTAATCTGAACATAGTATTATTACTTGAAGATTGTTGTGTAAGTAAGTCTATGTATTCTTGTCTGTTTGTGTTCCCTTTTGTATTTTGTGTTAATCTCTTAATTGAAGAGAAAAAAAAAAAAAACATTCCAGAGATTCAACAACGTTCAAAGAATAAGCCATTGAAAAGATAATTCAAGGAAGAAAGACTCGAATACAATGGATTTAGATGAGGATTTGTTGGCTTTAGCCGCTGGTTCTGATGAGGAACAGGACCAGAATGATAACTCCTATTCCGAACAAGAAAACGATGACGAAGAAGAAGTTGATGAATACGATGAAGAGGAGGAGGAAGAGGAGAAGTCATTGTCTTCGAGAAAGAAAAGAAAGATTGCCAGTGACGAAGAAGATGACGAAGATGATGGATTGAGGAACCCATATCCCTTGGAAGGAAAGTTCAAGAATGAAGAGGACAGAGATAGGATAATGGGTATGGATGACTTAGAAAGGGAGCTGATTCTTTTCGAACGTTCACAAGAGTTGGAGAGATTTCAAGAAAGAAAATACTTGGAACTTCGTGCTAAAAAGGATAAATTGAATGAGGAAGAGAGAAAAAGGTCCAAAAAGAAGGGTAAGACTAATGCTAAGGCTGATAAAAGGGAACTTTTGAGACAACAAAGAAGAAAAGCTCAAAATAGACGTCGCGGTGACCACGATGATGATGATGACCTTCAAGATGATGATGAATACAACGACAGACAAGACGATGACAAGGAAGACGAAGAAGATGACTATCAAGCTGAGGATGATTACGGGTATGGCTTTGCTGATTTGAAACGTCACCGTGAGCCAGCAAAAGAAACCACTTTAAAAGACATCAACAATATTCATATCGGACGGAAATTGTTTGACAAGTATTCGTACTACCCTGAATTTGCTGATACAGTTACAGATTGTTATGCTAAAGTTAACATTGGCCCAAACAAGCAAACAGGACAGGACGAATATCGTATGGTTCAAATCAAAAATATTATCGAAAGAAAAGAGAAAGTGTACACCTTGGTTAATAAAAAGACCACTCTATATGCAGTTGTTGCCATTGGGAAAAGTGAGAGAACAATCCCAATGAGCATATTCTCTGATAGACCCATCACTAGTCAGGAATTTAAGTTGTATACAGACAGATTACTGAAAGATCACTTGGAGTTGTTGTCTTTGCGTCGTATCAGTGACAAATATTACAGATTAAGAGAGATGGCAAGAAGAAACTTGACTGACAAAGAAATCACTGATATGATCGACAAAAGGGAAGAGATTGAAAATGACTTTGCTGGTGTCAATCACGTTATGAAGAAGACTAATATGCAACAACAAAGAAATGTCGCATTAGAAAATGAGGACTTTGAGACTGCTGAAAGGTTGGAGCAGGAATTGAAGGCTATGGAATCAGCTGCTGATGCAGTCCGTTCTAAGAAGAAGCTGGCGAACGAGCAGGTCTTGGAAAGAGTCAACGAGAGAAACAAGAAATTGAACCAGGACTTGGTGAGGAAAGCCGAATTGAGAGCATTAGAACTGAAATTGAAAGATCAACTGAAGGATGATCCGTTCAGTAGATTGAAGACAAGAACAAGAATGTTTTACACCGGTGGGGTCAGCAAGACCTCCTTGCTGGAAGAATCAGCTGAGGACAAGCTGGTAAGGTTGAAAAAAGAGCAGGATGAGCTAGAGATACTAAAAAATGAGAGGCTTTTCTCCAAGTTCAGAGACTATTATGGTGGATTTGATGAGGTGATTCAGTCCATTGGTATGTCTGTAGATATTGATGTATAATATTGTATGATATATATATTTGGTCGTGTATAATTCTTCAACTGTCGAAATTTTCTCGAAAATAAAAAAAAAGAGTTAAACAACCCCAACTTCATAAACGCAATGAGATATAACTTTTGTGATCAGAACGACGATATCAATAAATAGCAGAATTCACGGTGACATATGATTGATAATAACGACTCTTACGTATCAGAGGAAGATGAGGACTTATGGTAAGTGAATATTATCTCTGCAAAAAATCTGTACTTTTCATCAGTTTCTCTTGTTTAACAGGTGCTGAAGCTACGGGAGGCTGACAATAACGTCGAATAGTTACTAACAATTACAAACAATTTAGTCCCTTGTGTGTGGAAGAAATGGATTTGAGTGACAAAAACTTCAAGCCATGCCCTTGTGGTTACCAAATTTGTCAGTTCTGCTACAACAATATCATATCAAATCCAGATTTGAATCATAATTGTCCTGCGTGCCGTAGAGTATACAGTAAAGATACAGTTGAGTATAAGGTATTATCTCCTGAAGAGTTAAATGTCTTGAAGTTGAAACAACTAGAAAAACAAAGGAAGAGAAAGCAGAAAGAGAAAGAGCTGAGAGATGCAGAACAGGCATCTAAGAAGCAATTAGCAGGAATGAGAGTCATTCAGAAAAATTTGGTTTACGTCGTTGGATTAAATTTACCTGGATCCACCGAGGAATTACAATCATTGTTCCGCTCAGATGCTTACTTTGGTCAATATGGAAAAATATCAAAGGTGGTGGTTAATAGAAAAGCGCCGAACCCTGCAAACCCTCACTCTGCACCTGGATTGAGCGTGTACGTTACATTTGTACGCAAGGAGGATGCCTTAAAATGTATTCAAGCGGTGGATGGCTCTATCAGCGACGGCAGACTGTTGAAAGCTGCTCATGGTACTACGAAGTACTGTTCATCTTATCTTAGAGGCCAACAATGTCCAAATCCAAACTGTATGTTTTTACACGAACCAGGGGAGGAAGCAGAAAGTTATAACAGGGAGAACATGTCTAATAGAAGGATGCATAGTGAGGTCAGATCTGCCATTCATGGTTTGGCTCCTGCTTTGAATGGCACTCCTACTATCCAGAACGCTACATTGTCATCGTCAACGTCACAGAACAACTTGTATCAGTACAACAACTCTATGAACAATCACAACATTAATAGCGCTAACCAGTATAGCAGCTACAAATCCATTACTAATACCAACAATTCAGATGAGGAGGAGGCCGATGAGAACGGGCCACTGTTACCACCAACAGCAAGTTGGGGCAAAGGTTCTTCAACTAATTTGTTCAATATGAATTATCAGCAATCTTCAGCTTCCATTAGCACCACAAATTTGGGTACGGCATTTCCTACTTTGGGTGAATCGATACAACTTGAACAACCGATAGTTGGCAGCGGAAGAGAAAGCAAGAAAAAGGATAAGAGGAAAGATCAGGATGCTCTTGCTGGAGAATATATTGACAACACCAAGGATGCTGTTGCTGTTATGAAGGGTATCACTGATGCTTTGAATTATCTAGACCCATCATTTGTGAGATTTGATAACACAAGGATTGAAGAAGCTGACTATAATGGGTTTCCAAAGCTCTTCAAGTTTCGTCCTCGTTCCGGCTCTGAACCACATCAGAACACCAGAGAGATCTCAACATCTATTGTCGATAATTACTTGGTAAACAAGACCAACGTTCACATAATGGGTGTGCAGAAAATTCAATTCATATTACAGACCCATCAACAACAGCAAAGAATACAACAACTGCAACAACAACAACCACAACAACCACAACAACCACAACAACCACAACAGTCCAAGCCGATTATACCGGACGCTACTACACAACAGCAGTACATTTTACAACAACAAAGATTGCAAAGATTACAGCAACAGCTGCTGCTGCAACTGCAGCAACTGCAGCAACAAAGTAGCACCCCTTTGACTCCTGCTGCGAACTTGGCTATTTTACAACTGCAACAACTGCAACAACTGCAAGGTAATACAGGCATGCATTCATCAATATACAATCAACAGCAACAGCAGCAAAATCAACAACAAATGTTGGCAGCTGCTGAACAACAAATAAAAGGTATGGCTGGAAGTGGTGTTCAATCTCCTGCCCCTCCTGGGTTATTCAGTGGTGTTTCTTTGTCAAATATTGCAGGAAACCCAGAGAATGCTGATCATACCTCTAATCATGCTGCTAGTAGTGAATTACTAAGTCACCTTTTATCCGGAAAAAAATAAGCAACTGGCCTAGTTCAGTTGTGGTTTAATATATAAGTTATTCAGTTTGTACAATTAATATTTCTTTGCGTTTATAATAGCTTGCAGAAAAAATTGAAAAAAGTAAATTCCTAAACAAAGTATCTATCACCATAAGAACTACAAGGCAATTGAATTGCTTAAAATGGTGAGTGTTTATTGATATGAAGAAATTACCGGAACCAGCCAAGTGAACTGTTTCTCCAGCAAGATATTGGCAACTCTAATACTAACCTTTACAGTCCGAAATAACACCTTCATATCCTCCAGCAATAGCGAATCTATTTGCCCCGAAACAACCTATCAAATACATAAAGCCAATCGATTATCCATTGGATCAAAGAAAGCTTCCAATTATTACACCCGTTGGTACCTTTCTTGATGCAGTTAAGCAGTATAATAGAGAGTACAAGTATGAATCCACAGAAGGTTTACAGCAGAAAGAGCAACGATTGAAGAAGGAGAGAGCGCAAAAATTACAGGAGAAGATGGCAATCGAGGCCAGTAAATGGGATCCACTTCAAGACCCACATATAGCTAATACCGATCCATACAAGACTGTTTTCATTGCTAGATTAGACTATCGAGTAACAGAATTGGAATTACAACAATTTTTCTCCAAGTTTGGAACTATCAAGAAATTGCGTTTGGTCAGGGATAAAATGACATCGAAGTCGAGAGGATATGCATTCATTGAGTTTGAAAATGAGCAAGACACCAGAAGTTGCATTAAGGAAGCTACCGATGCTAGACTCATGGATCGCAGAATGTTGGTAGATATTGAAAGAAGTCGATTGATAAAAAATTGGAAACCTGTAAGATTAGGAGGTAAGATGGGTCAGCGTCACTACACCAAATTGGAAAAGGAGAGGAAGCTTCTGAGAGAGAGGCGAGAAGCAAGTACTGGCGGATTTAGAGGTGGACTGAGATCCACGAGGGGAGCTGGTGGACCTGGAGGAAGATTTAACAGTAGGCCACACGATAGAACGCCATACAGCGGTAGGGAGTCCCGGTTTGGTGGTCATGGTGGTGAAGGGTATCGTGGCTCCTTCAGGGGAGATAGAGGTGGTAACGGATATCGTGGTCGATATTGAGTCGATCTGATATAACTAGCTTTAAAAACACAGATTTTGTAGCGAAAAAAAAAGTTGAGAGATATGGATTGTAATGTAAACTCATGCTAGCTGTGAGTGTTCTTGGGAAGACCAAATAAAAGATATTCACAGGAAGAAACGACCTCAATGGAGCTGGAGCATGTGGTGAAGAGGCAAAAGCTATCTCCAGTAGGCGATGAATCAGACATTTCTTCTGAAGGAGAGGAAGCAACTGCTACATCCAATACTGCTTCTCAAAAGATGGAGGATTTATACTTGGAAACGATCGATAGATCAAGATTAGATTTCGATTTCGAGCCAATTTGTTCTATATCGTTGTCCAATGTGAATGTATATGCTTGTCTTGTTTGTGGTAAATATATTCAGGGACGTGGAAGGACATCGTATGCTTTTGCTCATTCCATCAATGACAACCATCACATTTTTATCAACTTGACGACATTCAAGATTTACATACTACCGGAAAACTATGAGGTGGCGAATGATTCTAGTTTGGAAGATATAAAATACCTTGTGCTCCCCACGTACAATAAAGATATGATCAAAAACTTATACAAGTCTAAAGCGTTATCTCATGATCTCAATGGAGACTTCTATCGTCCAGGTTTTGTTGGAACTAACAATCCAACCAACACTAACGATTATGCTAACGTGGTGATACAACTGATGAGTCATGTTAATCTGTTGAGAGATTGGCTCTTATCAATGGATATCAATGACAAGGATGAGTTGGTGAGAAATTTTTCATTGACAGTGAGAAGATTATGGTCCTCAAAACTCTTCAAAAGTCATATATCACCACATGCATTACTTCAATTCATATCCAAAAAATCAAATAAAAGATTTTCTTTGGACAAAAAATCTGATCCCAAAGAGTTTCTTGTATGGCTTCTTAACAGTTTATCTCTAGCCTTGTCCCCTGAACGAAAGAAAACTATCATAAATAATGTATTCCAAGGCAAGTTACTACTTCCGCAGGGAAAGCTCACAAAATTTTGGTTGTTGTCTTTGGACTTACCCCGTTCATCGTTGTTCAAAGATGGACTGGGATCGGATGTGATACCCGAAGTCTCGTTATCAAGCTTACTAGCTTCGAAATATGCCAATCAGATTGTGAAATTACCTCAAACTTTGATAATTCATTTTAACAGATTCCTGGATGACGCAGCTATGACGGCGATGAACAGTATAAGCGGCAGCACAAGAAATTCAACAATTGTTAATTTTCCATTAGAGATGGATATGTCTCCATATGTCAAAGATGCCAAGAAGCCAATCATGTATCGCTTGGTGGCGAACATAATTCATGAACTAGTTCCGTTGGCCTCGTTAGAAAACAATGATACAGACACAACTAATTGGAAAATACGAGTGTTGGACAAGGTAAGAGGGGATTGGCTCACGATCCAAGACTTGAAGGTGGTACCTGATGTTAAGGTTTTACAGTACGTTGACGAGAGTTATATACATTTCTGGGAGAAAATCTGATGATTACAATCCGATGTCCTTGCCTAATTTGATTATCATTATAGTTTACATTTCCTTACTATGTAGTGACCCTATTGAATAGCTAATGAGTTCACGCTTCCTGATGTCACCGAGACAATGTTTTCTTCCAATCTGTTTTCTGCTGTTTCCAATAAATGTTTCTTTGGATCCTGTTTTCCAACGTAACGAGTTTTCAATTGTTCCTCTGATAAGTCGTTTTCCTCTTGAACTCTTTGAACATATTGTTCTGCAATTCTCACCAATTTCTTAGTTGCATCCACATTGTGTTTCTCCTTTTCTTCGTAGTCATTTAATTGCAAGCCAGACTGCCACTCCTTCTTGTGTAAGTTCAATAACATCCCAACTTCATTTGGTGTTTTCTTATAATCAATGTTCAAGGAATAATAATGACGATTCAACCCATGAATCAAGGCAGTTATCGATGGTTTATTGAGGTGACCAACGTTAGATGTAGTCTGTCTTGGTTCTTGTCCCATCATGAGCGTGGTCGAATTGATCAATCGGAATGCATCGATGACAACTTTTCCTTTGACCGACTGAATTGGATCAATTACCACAGCCACAGCTCTTCTATTCAATTGCTCAAATGATTGTTGGGTATTGACATCAACACTTGACAACCAACAACCAAAACCGGGATGGGAATGATACCAACCAACAACAGATTGATCTCTACCCGTTTGTCTCAACATATCCATCATTTTCGTTTGGAACACATCATCAACTGCTTCAACTGAAACTCCTGTACCAGATTGCGGCATGGCAAAGACGTCAATAACGTGAACAGTATAATCGTCAACAAATTCACCCAACATCAAGCCCATCACCTCCATTGGCACACCGGCCCTACCATGCTTCAACATTTTCAACAAAGCCAAAGAGGATATATAAACTGTTTCTGCATTATCTACAGCAGGAGCGTCTGTAGCAGGTGGCGCTCCAAGGCCATTTGTTTGTCCCAATAGTCTTTGTAATCTTTCCATTATCTGGTAGTCTCTATCAAGGTACACTTTTCACACAGTGTAGTCGAGATTATAGTGGCAATATTTTGTGATTTTTTTATCGTTGATTTTATTATGATCAAATATTGATTATCTAAAACACGACTAAATTGATAATCATAATTAAATTCGTCTTCATTGATTTATATAAAGGGTCTTCCAATCTCTACCAGAATTTACCCGAAAATGAACTAAATACCTAGGTTTTGCAAATTAATTGAACACTCACACAAAGACTAGCTCTGATCAGCATTCCCAATTACCAAATGCTATTAAAAGCTGGCAACTGCTGACTAATATGTACAACTAGAACATTGATCCCAATGGGAACGGACCACTCAGATTTCCATAGACACCATTAGGAGATCCATAGTAGGGTGTGCCACGCGTAAACTGAGTACTCATTGCCCTTGGATTTTTCTTGTTCTCTTGCTCTCTTAAAACAAGAAACATACAAGTTAAAACCATCGTATCCAATTTTACTTGTTTGACATTATGGAAGTCGCCGTAAAGATCGTTTCTATCACTTAAATCAATGGACTCATAGCATAGAATCTCTCCCAATCTCAGAACTTTCCTCGGAAGTGTGTCTCCATTGTTATCTTGAAACTTTGCTAGTGGTGGTAGTGTCGAGTTTCCGTAAAGTTTGAAGTTGATTATGCTTCCTGCGACGTCATTGAACGTTGTTTCTTCCTTTAATAGCGGATTATTCGGTGAAGGCTTATTATCTTCAGTGATATCATCCATCAAAGAGGTGGCACCCGATTCGTTCATGATCATCAATTGAATTGAGGAACTGCCAAAAACTGAAGTACACACGGAGGTCCCAACAAACCGAAGTTTTGTTCCTTTATAAATGGTATCCGTATATGGCTTTGATCGGTGAGTGAACATCACCACTTGGAAAGATTTTTCTGGCTGCTGTGTATCAGGGAAGAATTCTAGTATGAATCTTTTCACTCCGGCTTTGAGGTACTTATCATACACTTTGCAAAATGTATATTTTTTAGGATTTTCGACAGCACTTTGTTCACTTTCTGCTCTAGCCCGTAATTCTGAGGCAATAAAATACTTGCTGATGATCAAGTATGGGCACTTTTTACGAAACTGTGCTAGTGTAGGAACGGAAATATGAAATAACGGCACATCTGCATCTTCTTCATATTGCTCTTTGACCACTCCATCATCTTCAACATCATCAATTATCGCACTGGTATCAAAACTTAGAGCCCTCTCTGATGAGAGTCGTTCACCTGCTATGATTGTATCACTCGAATTGAAGCTATAAGCTGGAATAGTAGAAGATGAACTCCGCTCCATTGTACCTGTGAGTTTCCACTTGTGACTCTTTTTAAAATGATTAAGTGACTGTTCAGATGGGAATATCAACTGGCCACTTTTCAAAGCCAATGAAACAACAGGCATGATTCTCTTCGCATTGTAATCACTCAAACTCTTTCCAAATATTCTGAATCCGTCAATCTCCAATGAATCAATGGAAGCGACAGTATCATCGCTGTCGTTGTTAAACAGACGAGACAAATGACGCTCACGGTACCGGGCTGAGTGTTCCGGATTGAGGACATCCCTTACTGCTGAATTGATAGATCTGTTTACAGCTGAGAGACTTTCTGCTAGATGACCATAGTTCTCTTGGCTGGAATCGAATCGATTGAATACAAGTGTTTCTTGACTTGATCTTCGTTTAGGTCCCAAATAGCTTAAGTCACTTGCCGGTCTGGTATCGTTTGTGGAAGCACGTCTCTTCTTCTTTTGGGCCCGACCTCTGTAGAAGATGCTATTCATCGTGAAAAACAGCTGCTTCTTTTGACTGATGTTATCTAATCGCCGACAACTTCACAAGTGAACGGCTCGATTAAGAATATTTATCTTTTTTCTTTTTTAAACAAACATTAAAAATAGTAGATACTGCATTCACCACAGCTGTTGAATAATCTATACAGAACCTGCCCTTTACTAGCCATTGACAGCAGCAGCAGCAGCAGCAGCAGATAGTCAAAAGTCATTCCTCTCGCACATCACTTTATATTTCGTATATTTTTTTATGCTGTCTCAAGACCTCAGTTTTGTGCTTTTCATAATCAGCGAATGTGTTTCGTATTGAACCTCTATGATACTTTGAAGGCAGCTGATTGTGTCTCACAGAAGATATTGGTAAAATTGTGGCATCATCGCTGATGGACATCAAACTTTTATACAAGTGTTTGACATCAAAATATCGAGCACCACTATGTGGAAGAGCTTCTTTATCAAATAGCCAATCCTCCATAAAACCACTACCTGAAGGCTTTACCAGATGACCCAAAGCATTCCTCAAAGAAGATATTTCTTCAATCAAAGTAGATTTCTCGACAAATTTTTTTTCTTCATGGAGATTGCTAAAAGTACCTACAGAGGATTTGGCTTTCAGCTGCAACTCCTGGATAATTTTGAGTTTCTCTTCGTTTTCTTCTCTTGCCATCTGAAGATCTGAGAGAAGAATTGAATTCCTTTCTTCAAGCTGCGTCATTTTCTCGAGCTGCTTTTCGACCTCTTTTTCTTTCAGATCATTATGAGCAACCTTTCTATTCAAGACAGAGATTCTTAATAATTGTTCCTCTACGCTATCCTCCTTTTCCTGCAACCTTTTTGATACAATAGAGATTTCTTCTTTGAGTGATGTGATAACACTTCCAGTTTCATTAGCTTGTTTCTCATGGGTTTGACGATCTTGAGATAACATTTCCGTGAGGCTCTTCAGAGTGGACTTGAATGTTGTTATCTTTAATTCCTTATGTTGCAAAATCAAGCGATCAATTTTGGTGCATTCCTGCTGTATGAAAGACACTGTGGACTCTGGATAGTTTATTTCAGAGCTTGCGATAGCTGTAGTAGCTTGCTCGTCCTTTGTGACGATATCCACAATCTGGCCTAGCGGCGCTTGAAGCTCTCTCATATCTGCGACTTGTATAGTGCAGCTAGTTTCTAAATCATTGTCAATCATCCCCGGTATTTCATCTAGTAGTTTTCCGAATAATGAATTCATTTGAGAGATGGAGTAGTAGTACCTTTTCAACGCAGTAACTATCGCTTTCAGCCTGTCATCAAACTGAATAGTTTGCAGTTCCAAGTAATCTAATAGTTGACCAACTAGCCATAAGGCAGGCCCCACGAAACCTTCGATCGTATAGCATATACTCCAACGCAGAGATTCTCTCGTAAGATAATGCCTAGTAGCCCAGTTATCAAAATTTTGGCAGTACTCAAATGACATGGTGCAGAGATCACTTGAAATTTTTGTCACTCTTTCTTCATCAAAGAGTTTACACGATTTCTTGAGATCTGAAACAAAGTCTTCTGCTTCAACTAAAAAGTCTTCAAAGCCATTTGTGGTAGTGGGAAAGTTATAATCCAACGCATTCACAACGAAATTGAGTGAGCATTTCGTTTCCAGAAGCACTGTTAGATACTCATACCCGTTGAAAAGAAGCCTTTTATTTGCATTTTGTTCATAGCTCCAAAGGAGATACCCTTGTAATAATTCTAGCGTTTGTATTATGATCTTTAGCCGCATTTGAAACATCAAAACTATCATCACTTGGATAACGTTTTTATCTGATATCAAATTTTTCATTCGGTACATCAACTCACTCAACTCTGTCGCTGTCAGCTTTTCCAATTTGATATCTAATTCCAATAGAAAGCGCTCGCTTTGAAGAGTGAACAATTTGTTGCCTGTGTTGGCGATCTTCACCTTGGATTTATCGAATTGGTCGAGCGCCATAGATGGTTCCTCCTTAACACGCAACTGTGACTCGGTGAGCTTCTCCTCCAATACTTTGTTTTTTCTCATTAATGTTTCTAGTTTATCCTTCTCGCCGGCTAACTGAGTCTCCATTTTTTTCACATCATTTCTAAGTTCATTTGCCAACTCCAGGTGATCATTCAAAACCTCCTCATTCAAAGTCAGCAATTGTTCCAACTGATCTATAGCCTCTTGTGATTCTTTGAGCTTATCTAGCAACTCCAGATTTTCCTGCGTCAAATTTTCAATCACCTTTTTAGCATCCAGAGAGATATCGAGTCTATCTCTCAAATCAATGATGACCATTTCTGACTCCTCCAATCGGTTCTGAGCATCCAAAAGTTGTTCCTCGACCCCCTGTAGTTGTAAAAGATGAGTTTCAAGTACCGATAATTGCTCCGTTAGTTCTCTTTCACTACTCTGAAGCGAATCTCGAGTTTCCGATGATTCAAGACTGACACTTTGCAATTCCGGATTGCGAGGTCTGTTAGACATTAAATGATCACCTGAATTGCTATCTGCCCTTCCTTGGTTCTTCTGAATCTGGCCTAGCTCATGCTTCAAGGTGGTCACCTGTTCCTCTAGAAGCTCCTTATCGACTGTGTGACGCTCTAAAAGTTGTTCAGATGCTTCCAATTGATTTTCGAGCTTTACTCTCTCCTCCTCATTGTTCTTCAATTTATGTTTCGAAACGGCAAGCTCATCGTGCATCTTTTTGACTTTAGTTTGAAGAGCAAGCACAACAGCCAGAAGCCTGTCTCGGCTTTTCTGCTGGCATTCATCTAGCTCGCCACTCTCATGCTCACCTTTCAGTTTTGATGATGGTGCTGTTGATGACAGTGGTGGATTATGATCACTAACGAGAATATGCTCCTCCAGATCGCAGTTTCGCTGCGATACCCCGAATCCTTCTGACCTATATGAGGACATTAGCTGTACAATTGCTGGTCTTACGAATATTCCATAGTTGCCTGAATTCTTTGTTAGTTCAAAGTACTTGGTCCCATTGATCTCACCATTATTCTTCCCGATAGCTGTGTCTAATTCAATTCCTACCCATTCACCAGGAGCAAAGTTGGTCAGACCAACATATTTAATGACACCACTTTCCTCTCCAACCAAGACTTTCTGTCCAATAGAAAAGTGACTTGCCATTCGGTGGGACAAAGAAGTCAAGAAACCTCAACAAGTTGTAGTACAACATACATATCAGCAGCTTTAGTTCAAGTGACACGACATTTCTACTATTTCTTTCGTCACAAATGATTTTCCAAACGCGTTATCTGCAACAAGAACGTCAGAACATCTACGCAATAATGTCTCGTACACAGAACCTGAACAGTCAGCAAGCCTTGACTTCGTTCAGAGGAGAGCTATTGAATGAGCAAAAGCAAGAGATCAAAGAAGCCGTGAGTACGAGCAGATTTTATGTCCATTTTTTTTCAAAATCACTAGCATACTAAATCATTTTAAGTTCACCTTGTTCGATATGAACAATGATGGGTGTTTGGATTATCATGAATTGAAGGTTGCTATGAAGGCGCTCGGCTTTGAACTATCTAAGAAAGAAGTTTTAGACATTATCCATGAATACGACAGTGATGGTAGGAATTTGATAAACTACGATGATTTTTACAGGGTGGGTAAGTAGCGGTTTTGTTAAAAGATCATGAAATCCATTATTTATACTAACACATATTTAGTTGGGGAAAAAATGTTGAAAAGAGATCCATTGGATGAAATAAGACGTGCCTTCAAATTGTTTGATGATGACAATACTGGAAAAATAAGTCTTAGAAATCTCAGAAGGGTTGCCAAAGAATTGGGTGAAAACCTCTCAGATGAGGAGTTACGAGCCATGATAGATGAGTTCGATTTGGATGAGGACGGGGAAATAAGTGAACAAGAATTCATCAATATATGCACTGAGAATTGAATTCGACTTAGGGAGTTAGAATCTCTGTTTTATGAGAGTTAATAGGAGTTTATGATAGCTAATTGTGTTTAAATCCAAGACGTAGACAGATTATTTTTTGATGAAAGCGTGAGTGTAAATTATGCCTTTCAAACCGTGCGATGTCCATAAGATTCTTCAACGAATATAGATTACAGAAGCAGTTCAAGAGTTCAAGAGATCAACTGCATAGTTCGTTCTGACCCATTAACCATAATTACTCAATAAGGAAGTTATAGAAAAATTTGTTATACACAAAAAAAAAACTCAAAACTTCGTTGGTCACATCTGTACAGGTTCGCAAAGATCAGAAGCATATATCAATAATGAGTTTCCAGCCCGTAAATAAGAGATTTGGCATTGCTTTTGACAGGTTGCCAACCCCTTTGAAATATTATTTCAATAATCTTCAGAAGAAGACCCAGATTCCTGCTACAAGACGTGATTTGCCTGAAGTGTCAGAGGAGAGACAAAACAAGACTTTTCAGGACTGGAAATATCTTCCAGGTGATAGAGTATTAATCGTGAAGGGTAAATTTAAGGGTACTGTGACAAAGATAGCGGCACAGCAAGAGACAACGAATGGGTTCTTCTTGGAAGATGGCCCAACGAAGGAAATAGTTGTACCAAGCATATACTGGAGACAAACTCAGGACTCTCATGTAGTAGATTATCCAATAGCAGTCACCAAAGACTACTTCAAATTGGTTGGAACGGTGGAGAACGAGAAAACAGGGAAGTCGAGAACGTTCGCTGCAAATGATGTTGTCTTTAGAGGCAAATATTGGGATGAGAAGCATAAAAAAATGTTACCTTATAGGTGTGTTAAGAATGAGGAGCATATAGTCATTCCATGGCCAGCTCCAGAACAAATAACGGATGACTTGTTGTGCACGTCTGAAGATAAAGTCTTAGAAAGAACCTATTTTCCAACATCCATAGTTCACTCAGGTTTGCCAGCAGATTTGAAGCAAAGCTTGAAGTCTCCATTGATGAAACGTAGAATTCCAAGACATGACAAACATATTATAACCAAGTCTGATTTGAAGCGTTTGCAATACCCAAAAATGCCAGAACCAGAATTCAAAGAGGAAGCCAGAAAAGAAAAGAAAATGTTGGCGGATAGAGCTGTTAAATTCACACCAGAGATGGCAGATTTCATTGGTCAAAAGGTTGCTGATCACTTGAATAAAATCAAGAATCCTCATATGAAACAATACATCAACAGCGTTGCAGGTGATAAAGACAAAAAGTGATGCTTGAAAGAACTTGTATATAAGAAAGAATGCACCTCTTGATTTAGACAAAGTTATAACTTAAAAGCCAAATCTGGGTCACCTATAGTTTTTCATAATCTAGCTTGCCCTCCAACTTTTTATTCTCGACTACTTTTCTTACAGCTTTCATCAAATCGTTTTGAACGATGTGGTCACGATCATCTCTAATAGCAAAAAACCCAGCCTCTGTTATGACGTTTCTGATATCAGCACCATTAAAACCATCGCTCATTTTGACAGCAGCTTCAAAGTCGAATTCTCCTTTTTTGTTTACGTTAGCGGAATGAATTTTGAAAATCTCAAGTCTACCAGCTTCATTTGGTAATGGAATCTCCAACTTTCTATCCAATCTACCAGCTCTTAATAAAGCCGGGTCCAATGTATCAGGTCTATTCGTAGCCATGATGACCTTTGTCTGTCCTAAGTAATCAAACCCATCCATCTGATTTAGAAGTTCCATCAATGTACGTTGAATTTCTCTATCGGCTGAGGTACCTTCAGAAAACCTACGTCCACCGATTGCATCGATCTCATCCATGAATATAATACAGGGTTCATGCTCTCTGGCATAACTGAACATCTCCCTTATTAATCTAGCAGACTCACCAATGTATTTGTCAACAATGGCTGATGCGGGAGAAAAGATGAAGTTTGCACCAATAGTGGCTGCAACAGCTTTGGCCAATAAAGTCTTACCGGTACCTGGGGGACCGTACAACAAAACACCCTTTGGAGGCTTAATTCCCACTCTTATGAATAACTCTGGATTTTTCAATGGTAATTCTATAACCTCACGTAATTCTCTGATCTGTTCAGTCAAACCACCAATACCAGCAAATGAGATATCTCCTGGCTCGAATGTTGTCATGTTATAAACCAAAGGATCAACCTCTCTAGGTAAAATCCGCATTATGGTTAAAGTTGTCATATCTAATGCCACCCTGACCCCCTGCTTCAATGACTCTCTCTTTATTGTACTTCTGCAACCCACAATATATCTCGGTCCACTCGACAGTTTGACGATGAATCTTTCTTCATCCAATTGTTTCAAAACCTCACCAATAACTTGACCAATACTTTGCAATGCCTTGATATCTTGTTCTGTTTTATCGTAATCTTTTTCTAATCCTCGTATATTCATTCTGAGCTCCTTCAATCGAGCTTCCCATTGTCTGTGCTCAATCAACTTGCTTCTCAACTGCAGCAATGCTCTATTTCTCTCTTGAACCTCAGGTGACTCATCCAGTTCCACCACCGGCTGGTCTGTTCCTGTTTCATCTGCATTGAGAGCGTCTAAGAGCGGATCGTGTTCTTCACTCATTGTCCCAATCTATATAATTGATAACTTGATGTTAATTCGATAAGTGGCGATTTTCAACTGAGTTGATTTTTTTCTTGGATACACACAAATTTTTTGAAACTTTTTGAACGATCATTCTCAGATTTTGAAAAAATTGGTGATGACAAAAAATTTTAGAGGTGTGGAAATGGGTGTAGAAGAAGCCTAAAGCGATATTTTCAAGCTACAATGGAGTTTCATGCCGTGATCTTTTGTGGCAGTGGTGAAGGATTGTCTCCGTTTACGCCAGTGAAACTGACAGGAACTCCAAAAGCGCTTTTGCCAGTTGCCAATAAACCATTAGTACAGTACGTCATAGAATGGTGCGATGAAGCACCTTTTAAAGAGGTGACTGTTGTTTGTAATAATCAAGACGCACTGTTAATCAAGCCATTTGTTGAGGCATACGCGGCCAATAAGAGAATTGCTGAACTCATGGATGTGAGTAAATTAAACTGTATCGCTGTCAGCTCTGAGCTACATACTACTGGAGAAGTAATTCAGTCAATCAAAGATCACATAAAAACAGACTTTGTTGTGCTTCCGTGCGACTTCATCACGGACCTACCACCACAAGTTCTTGTCGAAGCTTACAGAAACAGGGAGGATAGTGATTTGGGATTGAGCGTTTTCTATGGCAACAACTTCGAGCTTGTTGACAAAAAGTCTTTGAAGACAAATTACACGATATATTCAACAGATGATGATGGTCGCCTGTGCTTGCTAGATTTATATTCAAAGGATTCTGTGGAAATGAAGAAAGTGCTTGAGGTCAGAACCCAAATGATCTGGAGATACCCACGGGCTTCAGTGTCCTCAAAGTTACTCGATTCCTTTATCTACTTTTGTTCCAAGAAAGTGCTCGATATAGTTTCAGATGAGTTTTCTCGTCACAAGTCAAGTAAGTCTTGCACGAAGATTATGAGAGATTTGGCCAGAAGATCATGGAAACATGCACAACCAAAAGAAACAATGGGCTTTTATGTCTTACCAAAGCCCTGCGTTTTTGCAAGATGCAATAACTTGTCAGTTTACATGGAAGCCAACAGATATTTCATGAGGTTACAAGCTCAAAAAAATCACAATCAACCGACGGCTCCAAAAGAAAAAGGTGCTGCTACAGTCGGTGCTGATTCAATTGTTGGAGATGATACTATTGTTGGTGAACGAACAAGTGTGAAAAGATCAGTGATTGGAAAAGGATGTGTGATTGGAAAACGTTGTAGATTGACAGGTTGTATTGTCTTAGACAAAGTGACAATAAAGGATGACGTCCAGCTTGAAAACTGTATTATAGGTACTAAGGCACTCATTCACCCTAAATCAAAGTTGGTGAACTGCAATGTTGAGGGAAGCTTTGTCATTGAAAAAAGTACTGTGCTCAAAGGGGAGACTATAGTGTCTCTTGAAGATATGCAATTTGGAGAGGATGCAAACATGTTGTATGATGATTCAAGTGATTACGAAAATGCGAATGACTATGATGATGATGATGATGATGATGATGCGATCGAAAGCGATTATGACCTGGGAGATTTTGATGAGGATGGCGAAGATGATTTATTTGCTCGTTAGGTTGTGATATTCTTAAAGTTTTTGAATCCTTGTATAATAATCAATGGCTAACAGATGTCATGCATAACCTATTCATAGCAAGAGCAACCATTTAGTATTCCATGCCTTTTTATATCCCTTGTGCTGCAACCTTTATGTTGTGTTCTATAGTTGAGGTTCCTGTGATGTTCGACTGCAAGCATGAGATCGCTGTCATTTAGTGGTATTTGAACGTGTCAATATTGACGAAGGATAAAAAAAACTGAAAAAATCTCCGTGTGGTGATGCTGCTGATGATTCAGAAATTCGAAATCATTTGTGTGATAGCGGTCAAAATTTAACGTCATAGAAAGGTATCGATCATGAGCAGTGAGGCTAAGACTATAGTTCTTGAAAATGTAAGTCATCATTCAAAGGCCTTCCGCCTATATCAAAAGATTGACTTTGAACTGTAGGATGAAAAATTACTAACATCATTGAATTTAGACGGCTCGTAGAGATGCTTTGATCGAGATTGAGAAAAAATATCAAAAGATATGGAAAGAAGAGAAGGTAAATGAAATTGATGCGCCTGTGTCGCTGGAGATTCCTTACGGCACTTCGTTCGAGGAGTTGCACTCCAAATTCCCAAAGTACTTTTCTGCCATGGCTTACCCTTATCTGAACGGTGTATTACATGTTGGCCATTCATTCACTTTATCCAAGGTGGAGTTTCTCACTGGGTTTGAAAGGATGAACGGAAAACGTGCCTGCTTTCCGTTTGGGTTTCATTGCACCGGTATGCCAATCCGTGCAACTGCAGACAAATTAAAAAGAGAACTAGAGGAATTTGGCCCTGATTTTTCAGGTGCTCCAGCAGATGACGAGATACCGGAGGCCGCACCTAAGGAGAAAGCTAAGAGAGAGGATGTTTCCAAATTCACAGCAAAGAAATCCAAAGCGCAAGCTAAACAGGGAAGGGGTAAGTATCAATTCGAAATCATGAGACAATTGGGTATTCCAGAGAATGAAATTCACCTTTTTGCTGATCCGGAGCATTGGTTGTATTACTTCCCTCCTTTAATTGAAGAAGATGTTACGAACTTTGGTGCTAGAGTTGACTGGAGACGTTCTATGATTACTACCGATGTCAATCCATATTATGATGCGTTCGTTAGATGGCAAATGAGAACCTTGAAAAAATTGGATAAGATTAAATTTGGTGAAAGATACACAATCTACTCTGTAAAGGATGGTCAACCTTGCATGGATCACGATAGACAATCTGGTGAAGCTGTCGTTCCTCAAGAGTATACCGGAATCAAGATAAAGGTTTTAGAGTTTGCTCCACAAGCTAAGGAGTTTTTCGAGGCTGCAAATTTTGATTACCTGAACAAGAATATCTTCTTTATTGCTGCCACTTTAAGACCAGAGACCATGATTGGGCAAACTTGTTGTTTTGTTTCACCAAAGATCGACTACGGTATCTTCGATGCCGGTGAGGGAAACTATTACATATGTACCGAGCGTGCTTTTAAAAATATGTCATATCAAAAGTTAACTCCTAAGAGAGGTTACTATCAACCTGAAGTAACCATCAATGGTAAGGAGTTGATCGGTTCAAAGATTCATGCTCCATTAGCTCAGCATCAAGAATTATACATTTTACCTATGGAGACTGTTTTGGCCACCAAAGGTACCGGTGTTGTAACTTGTGTTCCTTCTGATTCCCCTGATGATTTTATAACTCAAAAAGAGTTAATGACTAAACCAGAGTACTACGGAATCAAACAAGAATGGGCTTCGCCTGAATTAGTACCTATTATCAGAACTGAAAAATACGGAGAGAAGACCGCCGAATACTTGATCAACGAATTGAAAATTCAGTCGTCCAAGGATGCTCTGCAATTGACCAAGGCCAAGGAATTAGCTTACAAAGAAGGTTATTATAACGGTACTATGATTCTCGGTAAATATGCTGGAGAGAAAGTTGAAGTTGCCAAGCCTAAGGTTAAAGCCGACTTGATTGCAACTGGTGAAGCTTTCACTTACAACGAGCCTGAGTCTTTGGTTATTTCTCGTTCAGGTGATGAGTGTATTGTTTCATTAGAAGATCAATGGTACACTGATTATGGAGAACCAACATGGAAGCTGGAGACAATTGAATGCTTGAATAACTTGAACACGTTCAGCCCAGAAACGAGAAATGCTTTTGAGGGTGTTATGGACTGGTTGAAGAATTGGGCTTTATCCAGAACTTATGGTTTGGGATCCAGAATTCCTTGGGATGAGAAATACTTAGTTGAGTCTTTGTCTGACTCTACTATTTATCAATCCTACTACACCATTGCTCATTTGTTACACACAGATTACTATGGTAAAGTCGTTGGTCCATTGGGAGTCAAGGCCGAAGAATTGACTGATGATGTGTTCGATTATATCTTTTGCAGAAAAGACGAGGATATCGAGTCCACTATTCCAAAGGAAAAATTGTCTATTTTAAGAAGAGAGTTTGAATACTTTTATCCATTGGACGTTTCCATTTCTGGAAAAGATTTGATTCCTAATCATTTGACATTCTTCTTGTATTGTCATGTTGCTATTTTCCCAAAGAAGTTTTGGCCACAAGGAATTAGAGTTAACGGTCATTTGATGTTGAACAATGCCAAAATGTCAAAATCCACTGGTAACTTTTTGACTTTACAACAGGCCACTAGCAAATTTGGTGCGGATGCTTCTCGTATCGCCTTGGCAGATGCAGGTGATACTGTTGAGGATGCTAACTTCGAAGAAAGTAGTGCGAATGCTGCAATTTTGAGATTGTACACTTTAAAGACTTGGATCGAAGATGTCACCAAAAACATTGACAGTTTGAGAACTGGTGAATACGATTTCTTTGATTCTGCGTTTGAGAATGAGATGAACGCGTTGATCGAGGAAGCATACAAAGAATACGACTTGACTAATTACAAATCTGCTTTGAAATCAGGATTGTTCGACTATCAGACAGCTAGAGATTTCTACCGTGAATCAGTATCAGCTGGAGGCATGCACAAGAACTTAGTGTTACGTTATGTTGAAACTCAAGCTTTATTGTTACAACCGATTGCTCCTCATTTTGCCGAGTATATTTACCGTGAAATTTTAGGTCACAAAGGATCGGCTCAGTTTGCTAGTTTCCCAAGAGCTAACAAGCCAGTATCGAAATCAATTTCAGATTCTTTAGAATATGTCAGAGAAGTTGCCAGATCAATAAGGGAAACTGAAGGTGCAATCTTGAAAAAGAAGAAAGGTAAAGCTGTCGAAATCGATGCTAAGAGTCCTGTGAAATTGACTATTCTTATAAGTGCTTCATTTCCTGAATGGCAAGAGAAGTATATCGATATCGTGAGAGAGGCATTTGAGGCTCATAGTTTGGACGACAACAAAGTCATAAAGGAAAAGGTTGGTAAAGACATGAAGCGTGCTATGCCATTCATATCCATTTTGAAGCAAAGATTAAATACCGAGTCACCAGAAACTGTTTTCAATAGAGAATTGTCTTTCAATGAAATTGAAACTATCAAACAAGTCTTAGCTGTTTTGAAAAAAAGCCCATCGCAAGTCAGTGTCAGTGAAATACAAGCAGTAGCTTTTGAGAATGGCGCAAAGGTAGGAAAAGATATAGTGACCGGTGAAGAAGTTGTGATCGCTGCTAGCGCCAAGATCATAGAAAACGCCGTTCCAGGTGAACCAGGTATTGTCATCAAGAACATTTGAGGACAGGATAGCTGTTTGTATAGTCTAAAAGGCAACAATTGTGTTACACTTCAATCATATGGCCAGATATTGTAGATTGAAAGTCTTTTTTAGTGATTGAATTATGCAAAAACAGTGAGAAATGATATCGAATGATGATTAAAAAATATTAGCCTATTTTTAAATGAAAAGAAAACCGATGCAAGACCCTATTATGTGAAAAAAAACGACAAAGCAAAAATGATAAAAACAACCAAAACCGATTTAAAAAATTCAACATCTAAATTTGGTAACCCCGTTTCCCCAATTCCTTTATTGTCCAGATGTAGGACTCTGCAGCATAATCCATGTTCGAAGCAACGTTGCTCGGCTTGGCCTCTATTCCATATGTGGCAAAATATTTGCCATTATCCTTTTCTGCAGTCAAATTTTCATCCAATGCACATTTGATCGTCGAGTATGATCCCGTTTCGTTACTTACACCAAAGAAAAACCCAAATAATTGAAACAGAACATAAAAGAACAATCCTATGATTGGTAACCTCGTCCAATAAAAATATAAATTGGTGCTCATCACAAATCCAGGATGAACGGCAACAGACAAAATATCAGGGTGTTTTAAGGATAGAGTTTTCATGTAATGAATCCCGGCTGTTTTAGCCATACCGTACCTAAACCAAGTGAAGATGATGTTCGGATGGTACTTGAATGTTGCATCTAGTGGGAAATTAGTGAACTCGAGGTGATGACCTATTGATGATAAATATAGTATTCTTGGTCTCCCTTGGTCCATTAAAGGGATCAATTTCTCGGTGAGCAAGAATGGACCAATATAATTTGTTTGAAATTGAACTTCAAAACCATTTTTTGAAATCTTGTGAGGGAGTGCCATTACACCAGCATTATTAACCAACAAGTGAAGATGCCTTTCCTTAGTCTTAAAAAATTTGACGGCATGCTCTATAGAGGATAGATCGAGCAAGTCCAACTCGATATACTTCAATTGACCCAAGTGAATGTACTCTTTTACACCCTTTCTCTTCTTTGCCTCCTCAGTGATATCCTTGATTGCTCTCTCGACTCTTGATTTATTTCTACTTGCGATGTATACCACATATCCATGTAAATAAAGGTGAAGAACAGTATACCAACCGATACCTGAATTCCCACCGGTCACGATAGCCACCCTCCTATCACGAGCAGGATCAGTGTACGCCAATGAGTCTGGGTTGAACTTCACAGGAGCAGAAGGTGACATATGCTGCTGTCAAGAGATTACTGCTCTCCAATTGGGTAAACCTGATTGATAACTTATTTTCTTTATGTGTGAGGCCCTGAAACAATTGACCTTACTCAAAAGGAAAATTTTTTTTTTTATCTCTCTCTCTACATTTTTTTTTTTTTTTTAAATTTTTTTAATGATTTTCCGTTTGAGGAATATTTTGGATTCCGAGAAGCCATAGAATTAGATTAGAAAGATAAGAAGAAGTGAAAACAACAATAAGGATTTTCCATTTCTTAATAGAAGGTTGCTATCTGTCAACGGCTCCGTATCAAGTTGGTATTTCGAAATACATAGCAACCAATATCGATCGCTACTTCTGCTTCTGCCGAGGCCACTTCTTCGCCCTATCGATATTTGCTTTTGGAAACTGCCATTCGAGAAAGTACAATATGAAAATATCGACTATTGCACACAATACAAACAACATTGCAGCCCACAAACCGCCATGATAATACATTGCAAGTCTATCCGCCAACTGGACGGTATACAGTGATTCCTCGACACTTCTGTACACTCTTTCAGTGCGGCGAGCAATGTCCTTCCAATCATAGATGTGAGACACCTCATCGTGAAATTTGGATGTGTCAATTTCCTTTTTCTCCATTATGCGTATAGCTTTTTGTGTGGCCTCGATAAGCGAGTCTTCTTCCGGATTTGCAAATACGGTCATGTGACTGGGGAGGACTTCAGGTATTCCACCTACCCTTGTGGTAACTACCAAAAGACCACAGGAAACAGCCTCGACTAGTACAGTACCAAACGCCTCGGTTAAGGAAGGGTGTAGGTAGATGTGACCCTGTACCATGACATCTCTCACTTCCTCATGTTTTATGCTGCCGATCAACTCAACTCTATCCTGTAACTGAAATTTCTCTCTCATTTGATCAAGATCAATAAACTTGGGGCCATCTCCTGCGATCAAAAAATTGACCGAGCTGTTCAGCAGACAGATCCGAGGTATTATTGCAGTGAGTAAATCTGCTCCTTTATTTTGAAATAATCTGGAAATTACCACTATTGTTATCTTAGATCTGGCACGGCTTTTGTCCGGCTTGAAATCTTCAGCTATGACAGCGTTTGGTATCACTGAGACTTTAGATGGATCTAAAGATGCTCTTAGAACTATATTCTCCTTACATGTATGAGAAACGCAGATGACATGACCAACATCAGTCAAGGTAAAGGTCAAAACCTTATTTCCTAGTATACTGCCGACATCTGAAAACCCAAACAAAGAGTGGTCTGTGAAAACAGAGTCTAGACCCATGGTACGTGCATGAAGCAACAGTTCATGACTCAATGAGCTTAAAGAACCGTGGCCATGAACAATCTGGATTTCCTCTCTGATGAAGATGTTTCTTAAAATCGGGAAACATGAAAAGACTGACGGGAAAGTTGCCTCCCTGTATAGAACCGCAAATGGTAAGTAATAGATCTTCAAGCCATTGGTCAAATATCGTACCCCTGATCTCGCATTGTATGAGTGAGTTATTATGACGACATTATGGCCTAAGTCTATCAATTTCTGTGATAAGTGGTAGACGTGTAATTCAACTCCACCGGGTTGTGGATAGAAGAAATCTGACACCATCCTTACCTTAATTGTCAGTATAGATAATCACTCAAAGAACCACTCCAAGGAACCAACTCACAGTATGTTATAACCCATTGTCAGAGAAACACCTCTTTAATTGACTAGCTCTATTTTAGTGCTCCTTTTGGTGTCTGTTTTTGGTAAAAAACAAAAAATAGAAAAATAGAAAAATCAAATCAACCAGAAAAGTAAAGTGCTCGACTTCATTTTCATCATCAATAAACAGCACACAATGGTACAAAACTACGAGCATCTTCCCCAGGATCCACCGGAATATGATGCCTTCACTATATCCGATGATGAGACGGGTGATTCTCAAACTCCACCGCTGCCAAATGATGAAGAGTCGATGGTATTCGAAGAGTTTGACATAGAAGACCCGGAAGATATGACAAATGCTCGGTTTCCAATACTACGGAAATTGAGAGCCAAAGCTGGTGCTTCTAGCAGACGGCTAGCATCTAACCTCAATAATAAGATAGTTTATCCCATGACTAAGATAATGGATCCGGTGTATGAGTTGTATAAAAACTCAAATATCATATTTGATAGCTATTTGGCGAGGATTGGTAATCCTTTGATACTCAAACGATTGATTTATGTCTTCACTATTACCACATTGATTTATATCATAACAGCTTCCGGGATATATCCGAACCAGAACGAAGCGTTGTTTGGGGATTTCTATAACCCTGAAAAGTTGAACAGTTTTATAGAAAGTCACATCAACCAGGACTCCATGTCTTCAACTTTAAGATATTTGTCTTCCATGCCTCACATAGCAGGTACTGCTGGTGACTTAACCTTAGCCAGATATTTCGAAGAAAATATGCATAATAATGGTCTTTCATCTGTTGAGTTTTATGAAATTGACTCGTTTGTGAACTATCCGAATGTTAGTGCTTTAGAACTATTAGGTGATGATGGGAAAATTTTGCACAAGGCAAGGCTCACTGAATCTCCCATTGATAAAGAGAATCAACTGTTGGAATATCTCGCATTCAATCCAGATTCTGCCACAGGTGAAGTTAAGGCGCAGTTGCTTTATGTAAACTATGGAACACCTGATGACTTCAAGTTTTTGTCAGACAACAAGATCAATATCGAGGGAAAGATTCTAATGATGAAGTATGGTAAAATACCATCTTCACAAAAAATTCAAATTGCTGAAGTGTACTCGGCTGTCGGTGTCTTATTCATAAGTGATCCAAAAAATGATGGTTATACAATGGAATCAATTCAACGTGACGGAGTTGGAATATTCAAGGAAATTCCAGGAGATGTCTTGACACCCGGCTGGGCTTCTTTACCTAATGTGAATAGGGTGAGCTGGTCGGAATCAGCATCTACTCCCAAGATTATATCGCTTCCTATATCCTGGAATGATGCACTCGTGTTGATAGGATCATTGAAAGGAAAGGGTCTGAAAAATGATAACTGGGAACTCGATCTCGACGGAAAAAAGTATGAAATTTGGACTGGTTCCACTTCTGATGTTGTTCATATGATTAACAGACCATTGGAAAGAACGGTGAAACCTGTGTGGAATGTCGTTGGCAGAATAACAGGTAGAGAGCAATATGATAAGGGTATTGTCATTGGTGCTCTGCGTGATTCGTCATGCTTTGGTACAGTCAATCCTAACACCGGTAGTACTGTATTGCTTGAATTGATAAGATTGTTTGCTAAGATGCAGTCAACTTATAACTGGTCTCCATTGAGATCAATTTACTTTGTGTCATTTGATGCCACGAATTACAACTTTGCAGGTGCCACTGAATGGGCTGAGGCCAGATCAAGAGAATTAAAAAGAGATGCTTATGCATATATAGACTTGAGTGATGCTGTCTCGGGGGATATTTTAGAACTCCATTCTCATCCGCTATTGAGCAAAGTTCTAATGGCCGCATTGGGAGAGGTAAGGGAACCAACAAATAATGAAACTTTGTTGGAAAACCAGTTCAATAAAAGACATATGTCAATTGAGCCGATCAAAGATTATGAAAAGAATCTACTCCCATTTCAAACGTATTTGGGTATTCCCTCCATGGAAGTTAAATTTAAAGGAAAGAATTATCCCAGAGATTCCTGTCTTGACACTTTTGAGTATTTCGAAAAAAACGAGATTGACAAAGACATGAAAAATCACAAAATGTTGGTCGAGCTTTTAGCTAAAATCATCGTCAAATTAGTTGAAGAACCGTTGATCCCATTTGATTTGTTGAGTTATGTCAAGGCAATGGATCACTATTTAAAAGATTTATCAAAATATGGTGAGTCGATTCCTGGTTACAAAGGTAATGAGCTCATCCTCGCACCATTCACATCTGCTATGTTGAAGTTGAAGAATATCGGAAATGAGTACGAAGGATGGATCAGGGCCTGGAAAGAGATTGTCAGCTCTGATAGCGATCAGGAGCCGTCGTTATTAACAGTTAATAGATGGACCTGGAACTTGAAACTTACTCTTTTTGAAAAGGAACTGCTTAGTGCAATTGGGCTTCTGGGCAGACCGTGGTACAAAAATGTTATTTTTGGTCCCCAATATTGGCAGCCCGAAGATGGAAATTCATTTCAGTGGACAACATTTCCAGGTGTAAGGGATGCGTTGAGAAACAAGAACTGGAAGTTGGCAAATGAACAGTTGAATCTTGCATCTGAGCTATTGAGGTCCTCGGTGGAGTCATTCATTGGTTGAAATGGTATACTCTTAATGGATTGGTAAAGGCAATTAAATACTTTTGTAGGGCTTTCTTGGATTTATTTTTTTTATGTTTTGGTGCAATTGGAATGGTGCACAAAAGGAAATTTGTAAATAAAGCGATAAACACACACATTAAATATGAAAAGTGATCATAAAACAATTCTAGTCCAACCTGCATTCGTGTGAATATATCAGTCTAGGCGTATACGACATGAAGATTGTCCTGAGAGTGAAACCACTGGAAAACTCTTCCAAGAGTTCCTCAATAGTTGGAAGTGCTATTGCAAACGAGATTAGACTATCTAGTAGTGATGTGAAATTCGAATTTGACGCCATATTGGCCCAGGATACTACACAACAAGAATTTTATGAGCAGACTGTGCTTCCAGAATTACAGTCTCATTTATTTAATAATGAAGATTGCCTTTTACTTGCTTTGGGGCCACAGCACTCGGGGTCAACCTATACTGTAGTTGGTTCTAAAGAGGCAAACAGCATAGATGGAATCATAGGTGAGTCATTGAATACCATTTTTGAAAAAATTCCCTCAACCAGGTTGGCCTCCTTCAAAACCTTGACAAAATATTTGGGAAGATCATTGACTGCTGCGAAAAGTTCACAGAAAGATTTGGGAAATTTTGGTATAACAATGTCAATTTTCGAGTTCTCCGATGACACAGTTCGTGATTTGTTGACTAATAAAACTACCAGGCTTACCTCTTCCACATCTGTTACAAGGGATCCAAAAGATGGCAAAATAAGGCCTTCTGGTCTAACACAAATATACCTCGAAAACTTCGAGCAAGCTATTGAGGCAGTTAAACTGTCTTTGCGAAGAAGTACAAAAAGACAAAGTGCCCATTACATTGTTCAAATAAATCTTCACGAGCTCAAGAGGTTCGGAAGACATCACACAACCAGACTCACAGTGGCTAAAATCTCTAATAGTAGTAAAAGCCTGGGTCCTTCTTTCACTAATATTGACAGCTCGTTGCTAGAGTTATCGAAGTTTCTTCGGTCACTGAGAGCCGGCCAACTGATGAGCTCCTCATCAACAAGGACAAGCTCTTTGAACAAGATTTTACTTTCAGACATGATGAGTCTGAACAAAATAAACATTGTTGGTATCGTGGCATTGGATCCCTGCGGTGATGAGGAACTGATGCGACAGGTGTTTCACTTTTTGCAGCCTACTCATAGCACGTCTAAGCTGACAAATTCAAGAAATGTGACTCCAGTGATGTCGACAACCACTGGATCAAGTTTAACCCAAAGGTTAGAAAAGTTAAAATTGGAGGTTGTGGAAACAAGCATCAAATGCAAACTGCTAGAAGCAGAGAATAAAGAGCTCTCCGATAATTTATTATCAGTTGAACATAACACACGCTTGGAAGTTTCCAATCACTACGAAGAAATGATAGAAGAAATGAAAAGAAACACCATGACTGCTAAAATCGATGATGATGAAATACATCAATCAAGTACAGATGCCAAACTTGAAAATTTAGCGCTGCATTATGATATGAAATTGGAAGAGATCAAAAAGGAGAACGCAAAATTAAAACTTCAACTTGAGAATCAGCAGTATCAAAAAGCAACAATGGATGAGCTTTTCCATGTCGAGTTGACGAAGCTCACCGATGATATAAGAGCTGACTATGATAAGAAATTGAACAATGAAACACAGAAAGCTGAAAAGCGTGAAAGAGAAATGCAACAACTGAACGAGACCAATGAGATGCTAGATCTGAAGGTCCAGTTGTTGCAATCTCAAGTGAAAATACTAAAAGAGAAAGCAGGAAGAGATACGGAAGAAGCAGAACAGTTATATAACAAAATCAAGCTTTGGAGATTGGATGATGAAGTATTGATGTTAATCAATAAAAAAATCAAATTACAAGCCAGTAAGGAAAAGCCACAGAAAAATTTGAAATCGGGTGGTAATTCAAGAAGAAAATCCAGTGGTGCTTTGGTTTCTTTGAACTCTGATTCCAAAAGATTCACAATCTATGAAGATGATGTCAAACCCTCTCCAAAGACTGGCAGGAGACGATTGACGCACAAGAGTGACAGTCTTTTGGCGGACGTTAGTGACATGGATTTGGCGTAAATACAAATGGTGGCCTGTGAGTTACTTGTTACTATTTGATTTGAAAAATGAGTTGCTTTTCGATTTTTGGGCGTATGGGTTATGTATGTAATCGTTTACAAAAAATACAAAGTAAAAATCTATTGGGGAAATAAAGGATAATCAAACGATTCTTCTATCTGACAAGTAACGAACAATTGGTCCATTTCCTGTTACTTCAATCGTTTTATCAAACCAAGCCAACAAGATACCACCTTGTTGCTGGCCAGTCTTATTCTCCATTGCCTTATACAAATATTTTACCAAGTTATCCTGCTGATCCAATGACAACTGTTTAACAATAGATGGAATTTCAGATTGTCTTGTTGACGATAATACCTCGATCACAGTTTGTAAATGGGTTGCCTAATGATGTTGTTTTGGTTGTTAGTACATTATATGTCAATTTCATATATGGATAAATGACACTACTCACTTTGGTATTATCATCACCACCATAAGGAGGCTCATCTATGGCGGAGACCAATGCATCTCCAAAAGCGCCCTTGGAAACCAATGACCTGACCTGTTGCAGCTTCAGTTGAACATCTGCTAAGGAGACCGGGTCAACGTATGGTTTCAAATCTTCGTCGGTGAGCCTAGATTCCGGACTGTACAGATCTATGTCGATTCTTCTCCAGTCTTCCATTGTTTTTTTGTTATTGATATTATATTTCCCAGGTACAGCTTTTGTGTATTAGATAAGGAAGACCGGTCAATGGTGCTGACTTATCTATGATGAAGATGATGATAATGATAGCCGTTATGGTCAATTCGAATTTAGCTGTCTTTATAAATTTTATGATTTTTTTTGCGCAGTGTTCTTCTATTTGGTAAGACACTAAAATATGGAATAGAATTCACACAAGGTTGACTCACTTATAGTTGATAATTATCTCAATTGAAAAATTACGAGCTTACGGTCCAATGCCAACTGGTTTGGTTGATTGCTTGAATGTTTTTCCATAAAATCAACATTAATGAACTTCAATTTTCATTTCCCGCTACACAATAGTTGAAAAACCTTATCATAGTACTGATATTTTATAATCATTGATAAATTCCTTAACAATCTCCGCCAACTCCAGGCTCTTCACCATTATCACCACTAATCCGTCGCTTCCCATATCATACTTGATATTCCCTTTATTAGGATTAGCCACTTTCTCGTCAAACTCGTCAAAGAATTTGTTCATTTGGCTAAAAGTTGTAAAATTCTCCAAATTGATTTCATCCATATGGTTTTCATTCACTTCCTTGGCCTCTGTAACCAACACAACTCTGAACTCATGACCGAGATCATCATTCTCCGGCTCTTGGTATATTGGAATGGGAGAACTTGATTCTGACATTTCAGCTTTTCGGGAACTTGTTTGCCTGTACGATGAGATAATAGATCATCTGGTTGCTTTAGAAAAAAAATATTTTTTTCACGCTTCAGATTTCGATAGAGCCATATTTGAGATGCCTCTATATCCTAATTGTGGGGGTAAGTAATTTGCTAAGAGGTTAAATTTATTATGAGGGATATGATTCACCGCTCAAAGAATAATAAGCCGTGCTTTGGTTTATCCAGGTCCAATTTTACATGGAAAGGACTATTGGTCTCTCTTCCTTTTTTTTTCTTAGTGATAATTATAAATCATATATATCATATATAAAAATTGAAAGCAGTTTAGCCGCCAAAGAATTATGACAATGTACCGTACCAAGTTGTGGATTACCACTTACTTATAAAAAGAAACTTACTAGACCAAGTTTGAACCAAGAAGGTTTTAAAGGAGAGATAAAAAGTGTAGAGTTCCGATCGAGAAGGATAGAAGAGTTTTCAAGCTGCGTTACCGCATGTTCTAAATGGAAGCAGCACAACTTTAGATTTTGTTGAGGTAGTTCCGAAAACTTGTAAACTCTTTAACCAGAAGTCAGCGCTATCAGTATTAACCCCTGCACCAGGAAATTCAGGCTGGAATTTTGGGATGCGCCTATTGTACTTTATGGGCAATTGAGCTATCAAAAATGTCTTAGCAATAAAAATTTCAAAGGGCAATGTGTATAAACGTAGTTAGGAAATGGTAACAGGTTTCATGAAGAATATTGCTTCTACATAATGCCCTATTTCAAAGAGAGATGTCTCATTGAAGGTTGTAGTTTCACCAATTTTAAAATGATATCAGTAGATAAGATGATATTCACAAATAAAATGCAACACTATCCTAATTAATAGATGTCTCATTTTATAGTTTTCAACACAACAGTTCTGATGTCTAATCCTATGTTGAATACTAGCGATTAAATTATGGTTAAATTTTGGACAAAAATAGCTTCTCCGCCGTTACATTTGAGGGTGAAGTATCTCAATTTATAAATAACCTTGTCCCACTTTTAATTGACATGATCTTTATACTGAGCATTTGCAATACAACAAAGAGGAACCTGGCTCTGTTTATGTCCTTATTCAATCACTCCCTATGTTTCAATTGAATGTTTTGATACACCAGATGAGGATCGCCAAATCTGAACACTGTTCAATAAAAAATGTCAATCTTTTTGAAAGTCTTCTATATATCTCAAGGAATAGTTTCATAAGCCCGCCCAGAATAGAGACGAGTTCAATTGCACTGAATATCAATTTTGACTGCCTGTGAAAGTGTGTTGTTTCGTTGCGATCATCCAACTTTGCTAAGAATCAGAATCACACTACAAAAATTATCTTGATAACTGGATTTTGCTTGATATATGAATGGAATCTTATTGGCAACATATGAAAAGCAAATTAGTAGATGATGGCCCCTTGTCAGAATCAGAGAAGTAAATCAGTTATCAAAGGATGTTGGTGAAATTTGCCATCAAAATCCGAGCTTTAGGCAAACCTAATCGAACACCTTTGAAATACTTCAGAAACTAATTTTTTCAAAGCTATGGCGTTCATCAGCCGCTAGTCGCTTCAACACACTCAACATGGTAGCATTATAGGAAGTTTGGGAAGTTTGAAGATGTTGATACTGTCACATGTGGTTTTCTTTTGACGTTTTGAAAGTTTTGAATTGTTTTGCAAAATTACATTGAGGCCAGATCTGAGTACAAATACTGTGTTTCTAATGCTAGTTGGTGCCATGGATTGTCGACTCTTCTCATTTTTGGATTCTGAGAGATACAGAGAAGAAAATCGTGTGCCATAATATTTTGCTACCTCATTCTTTTATTCTTTCCCGAACATACATATTTTTATCCCATTCTTCGAGTCAGATACTAGTAAGAACATAGCGCTGCAGTTTAACCACGGGCGCTCCCTCACTTTAAAGGCCTGCTAGACTGAAAAATCATCGAGTACCGTTTCATTGACATTTGGTGGTTGTTTGTTTGTTCGTTTTTTCATGTCGAACAAATCTTACTCCAAAATCTTGAAATGAAAGGAATTAGATTTAATTCCTGAACAAATTTTTAGAACATGGTATCCGGAACAGGTATGATTTCAAAAAATGTATGAACCATGGGGTGATGTAGGGAGCATTTTCAAAAATAAGATTATCCTCTTATGAGACAGATATCACTCCCTTTGAATGGAAGTGAATACCATTTTGTTGCCATTAAATTTCGATCGGACAAATATATCTTTTTGCCTTAAAAAAACGATTACTGAAATCAAACAGATTCTTTACGAGTGATTGTACCCCCTGAAATAATACCGTTGATAGTTAGTGGCTTTTTCCAAGATACGCTTTAGCGTTATTATTTATCTACACAAAATTGCTAGGTTTGAGATCATTTTTTCCAAGATCTGCAACATTAGTCATATTGTGATTGGCGATTATGAGTTTCCCTGCCAAGAAAATAGCTTTAAAAAAATTCACCGAAAACATATTCAGCGATGAGCAAAGGTGAAACCACGGAAATTGAGAGCAAAAAATTGAATCAATAAGTCTCTACTGGTTGAGGATGACTCTATTTGTGTATCGAGCATGAATTTCAAAAGAGTTTTTATTTATTTTATCTCTTATTCTTTGAAGTTAAGGGCCGAAAACAAAGAAATAAACTCGTTCGATAATAATTACACTTGTAATACAGTGAAGAGCGTCGTCATTTAGTAAGTTTTTTTGTATTGTGCCCTGATTCGTAAATGGTAACTAAATTTCTGAACAATTCTCATCCTTAGGGGTTTAAAATGAAGCAAAAATTTTTTTTTCTTTTCTTTCACATTGGTTTCTCCCACAAGATACAGTAAATAGCTTGTCTATGACGCACCTATTTGAATGACCAACCCGTAAGCAATAGAGATCTACACCGATCACATTATTGGAAGTTCTGGAGATGCTAGATGAGTGACTGAGTGGCCTGGCAATTCTTGGTTTAAGAAGTACTGAGCGAGTAAACGAAGACGATAGTGGCCAATCGGTATGTACATATGTATGTTTGAATGTACGTCTCACAAACTGCGCGGGCATTTTTTGTAGTTAATGCTGTTGTTTTATTTTGAGTGTTTATAGATGTTAGCTTTATGACCTTGAGGCCTGCCTCCTGCTGTTTGTGTGGGGAGGAGAGAGGGGGCAACAGAATACAGAAGACAACAAAATTCAGATCACACAGCACATAGTACAAGCGGGCGCGGGCAACGAGCTTCCTCTTTGTGCCTTTAATTTTCTTTCACCTTCAGGGCACTAATAATTCTAATATAATGTCTAATATACTGCTGCCGCTTGTCTGGAAAAGAAAATTAATTCTGTGTTATATTATTTATTATTATCACGTTGGAGTAAGATGAGCAAATAAAGTTACTACACTCCAAATTGTTAAAAAACTTCAACTCCAAACACTGATAGCAAAAGTAGTCTATATATGAGCAACATTCTCTTTCCAACTTCTAGTAGTGGTTTGAACAAACTGTAAAGTCGAAGCGCTTCTAAGTGGCGTGGCACTTTCAGTGTGTGTGCGTGTGTTCTTTTTCTAAAGTATTATCAATCTAATCAATCTCTTGCGGAAGAAACAACGTATCGCCTGAAAACCTTAATTTTTAAAACAATCTACTGTCAGCAGAAGAAAAACAAGTGTGTCTTGCCTAATTAGCAGCTGTGTCAAAAACCAAACAAAAAATAGTACTATACAAGTTCTTTTCCAAAAAGGGAAAAGACTCTCGGAAGTTTGTTGGCTACACCTACTAATTGCCATGGTTAGCTTGTGCTTGAAAATTGATAGTATATAGAGATGTATGCTTCTGTCTGTAATAAATTTTATGTTTCAGAATATGTCCTTTTTGCCCTGCTTGTTATGGAGTTATAGGGTAAAAGGCTTGCGTTCTCTGCATTGACATTTCGTATTACATAGTCCGGATGTGATGTTTTTTTCCGTGCACATTATTATATCTTTCTTTTTTTTTTGAGAACTTTTACTTTTAAAAGTAAATTTAGTATTATTTATTTTATCTTACTTCCACATGCTGGCTTGTGCTGGTGGTAAAGGAAAAGAAGCAGGTAGAAGTGGAAAAGCGAGAGAGCTTTATTCTTTAATCGCCAACATGGATCAAATCCTCTCTTCATACAACTACTTAGTTCGTTAGAAGTAATTTGATAGTCAACTGGATTCCATAACCATCTCCAAATTCTCGATCGATGCTGTTGATCTCCACATACGCATCACACACACACACACACACAGACTGCTTGATTTTTCTTTCGCTTTTTTTTTTTTTTTTTCTTTCATGCAAGCACTACACTAGACCCTCTCAGATACAAAATAGGCATAACAGGTTCTTGTTAATTGTAAAGGAGACGGTGGGATGTTTTTCAAAGTCTACATTTTTATTATTATTCCCACAACGTGGTTCTCGACGTTTCTAGCATCGATTTGATGCCAAATAATAAAAAACAGACCCCTGACTGTCACCAATATGAGATCAGCAATTATAGAGGCCAAATTAAACTATTACAGTTTAAATCTTTGGCAAAACTGACGACACTTATTGGTTTGGCTTCCAAATTAGTGAGTATTATTTTCTTGTCGCTTTCTCAAAGTCTATTTGATGTAAAGCAAAAAAATAGGTTTATAGTTTAAAAATACATCGTTAAAGAAATTCTTTGGGCGTTGCTCCAATTTTGTCTCTGTTGTGCCCTTCTTCCAAGTTTATCTACTTGCACTGCCGATCCTTTTTACTTCTTATTGGCGGCTCGCCTTCAATTTGCTTCACAAGTACTATCATTCTTTTTGCTCCTCACCCTCCAGTTTACTAGATTTTACACGCGAATACTATAATTTAGTTGTCGAAGTGTGAGCAGTGTTCACAAATCTTCTCCTTGAGTTTTGAGTTTGGATTTAGGGATTTTTCTTCATCTCGATTTGAGATCCAGAAAGCCAAAACTCTCAAACTTAAAGCAGAAACAACAATTCTCCTGACTTGATCATCTTTTTTAAAAGACTCAAATTCTATGTTCATCTCAAAAATTCTATTAGAGAGTCGACAAGATCTTTTTCATATGAAGGGTTGCAACTCGCTCTTTGCCCGGAGCACAATAACTAAATTTTGGAGCAATCCTTACACTCAAATTTTCTAAAGATCACACTTTCAGGCGAAAATGCATTGTTTTTCAACAACACTGATTATTGCTGACTGGAAGCTGTGATAAGCGAAATTAGATTTTGTGAAATACTTGATAATTCAAAGCCGTCATTATAACCGCCAACTCGGTACATGAATAAAAACCATAGAGTTAAAGCAAATGCCGTTCTATCAAGGAAGATCGAGTCGTCAACAACACCTGCTACTTGTTTCATCATGACGAGGAACTGCAAAAATTCTATAAGAAATTGTCTGAACCACTGCTGGGTTACAACTGATGAGAACCATGAACTAACTGAACTAACTATTTTGAAGCAGTTAGGGGTTGGAAAGTTAACTGCTCTACAAAATCGTCCTAGTTTCAAATTGTTTGAGAATCATTTTACAGTATATCAAAAACTCTCTTTATACAGTCGAACTTCAATGTCTGACCTGTCATCGTGACCTTTGGACCAAGCACACTGATACTTCGTGGAACTCTTTCATGATTCAGTAGAAAGAAGAGAGCTAAAATCTGATTGAAAGATTTTTTATGAGATTACAGATTTTCATGAACTGATGTCACACTTCTTTATTTGATCAATTACAGTACAAAAACATAAACACAAGAGTAGAAGATACTATTACAAAAACAAAATCACATAAGATGTGACTTTGTCAAGTTCTATATGCTAATTTCAAATCGCACCCTAACTCGAAAAACACAGTAATGTCTATCATAGTTTTTGTATCGTAAGAAGCTAGTTGATAGCTTTGAAAGCTGATTTTTAATTAAACAAAAAAAATATATACATATGTATTATACAATCGCGTTTGAATTATAACTCAACTGGATATCAATGATGATTGAACCCTTGAGAAGGTTTTTTAGCCATGTGGAGCAAAAAATATCTGATGAGATATGTATGTCATCAGCATGCCAATTTTAAAAAAAATTAAAAAAACAAAGAGTTATTATTATGAACGAAAACAGCAAGATAGACCCAATTCAAACTGGTAATGATGATGGTGATGATGATGTTTTGTAATCATATTTTATTTTTGTATCTTGTTTTAAAATTGCTTCACCTACTATGCAAACAACCTTATAAAGTATCCTGAAATTAGTAGATATGAAACATGAGCTATCATAGAAATTAAACGATGTCGGTCTCTACCTTCGAAAATTTTTGTCCTCTGTCGGTGTTTGTTCACGATGAAGATGATGTACCGGATGCGCCACGTTAATAGGCTCATTCGAGTGGACTGGTGCGAAAAATGGTAGCTGTTGGGGCTGCTGCTGCTGTTGTTGTTGTTGCTGTTGCTCTTGCTGTTGTGGCTGTTGTTGCTGAAGATGTAAATCCGTCTCACGTGGGTCCAAATCTCGGGAGTGCAATGTACCTATTTTACTTTGGCGCACAAGATGTGGGTGAACAAGCTCAGAAGATTGAGGTTTCTCTTGATGCAAAGAAGGAAGACTAAACGAGGAGGATGAGAGTGGCACTGGAATTGGCACTTGTTGCTCCTGTTGTATGTTATGGTGTGGGTACAGAAATGGGTAGCTAGCATTGTAAAAGCTATTTTGGCCCATGTTATGTGCATTGTAACTTGTAGACGGATGACCAGCAATTGCAGCATTCGGGAATGCTCTTGCCATGTACAGATCACCCCCAACAGTATTATCAGGGTTGTATCTATGATACGGGTCATATGACGGAGCTGCTATTGTATGTTGTTGGTGTTGCTGCTGTTGTTGTTGATGTTGCTGTTGTTGCTGTTGTTGCTGTTGGAGACCAGAAGGATGGGACATTGAATATCTTAACAACGGTTTGGGGTCGGCCATGAGAGCGGAGTTCAGAAGGGGAGGCAGTGTATTATACAGTAGCATAGATGGAGATGTTGATGGAGCATATGGATAAGGGTATGAAAAGTTGGAGTGTTGGACTACCGACGGGTTCATAAACAATTGATTTGTCAGTGATATATTGTTTAAGTTAGACAAACTTTGATCTTGAAAGTTGCCATCAGAATTTGTACCCGTCATGGGGTATGTGCCGATGCTATTAGCTTTAGGTTTCATGGAAAAGTTGTTTGTGTCATTCCTAGCAAGTTGCTTAGCCTCGTGCTTCATCCTTTTCCTTTCCTGCCTTCGGAAATCTCTCATTTCTTTGAACTCCTCTGCAACTCGTTTGGGACCATGGTTTTGGGTAAAAATGTGTGAGTTCAAATGGTTCAAAGTTCCATAAGCTTTGGTACAGCCGCTGAAATTGCAAACATAGATACGATCAACTTCATGAAATTTTCTCCGATGTCTTTTCTTCTTCTCCATGTTGATTGAGCCATCTGGTAAAGGAATGGTATTGGTTGAATCAATTGATGCTGAAGGGGATGCGAAGGAGTAATCCATTTTAGGCGATGTTTGTGGATGATACTGATTCGGAATTGTTTGTGGTGAATAAGAGAAATGTGGCACAACAGGTTCCAGATAAGAATAAGCTTGACCGGGTATAATCGACGCTGGTATCATGGTGTAGTTGTTATTGGATATTGGCTGATGCTCAGAGTGACTGAAAGACGTTTGATGTCGCTGGTGTTGGTTTTGATTTGAGAGTTCAATCTTATTAGTGCTGGGTATGATATCGTGAAGTTCCCCTGGAACGATTTGTCCTTCGTTGTCATCTTTATCATTGGGAAAATTACTGGGAAGTTGTGATTTATCTGACATAATAATTGCTCTTTGCATGAAAGTTGAGGTTGGTGAAATAAAGCTGAAAGGAGAGTGCCAAACATCTAATCAAAAATGAACGGAAAAAGAATTGATTGATTGAATTGAAAAGAAAGAGACAAACATCAAGGTAACTGGTCTTCCAAAGATGGATATTAATTCCTTTCTGTGCTAAAACTCTATGTTTTCCCACAAAGAAATTGCTGTGCAATTCAACGTTGTCTTTGCAAGTCTTGATTAATACCGATCCTCACCTTTCAAATTATTTTGAGAGGAAGGATATGTTGATGCAAAAGAAGAGAAACTTAGGTAATACGACTAGTGAATCGATATTAACTTAAGCTTGAAGTTGATAAGTGAACTTTTTGTGCCCGCAATTGGTTTGTTTGGTATTTGGACCGGGGTAGTTATTAAAGATTTATGATAAACTTAAATTTGACTGTTCTCTTCTTTTCTGTGATGCAACCACAATTTGTAGCCGTCTGAGTACAAAATTGTTTCAAACTGGAAGCCTAAAAGTATTTTGTAAATCAAAGAGTTGGAAAGTTTCAACGGAAATGTGACAACGATAAATGAACGAATCTAAAAGGTCTTTGATTTTTGCCTTTTTGTGCGTATATATGTGTGTGTGTGTGTCTGAAGTTCAAGAATCAGAATTTGGATGAGAGAGCGAAAGATCTTTCTGCAAATGAGAGCTTTGTTTTCTCTTACCTAATCGGATCTGAGGACGGCGCTTGAATTTGTAGCTTATTTAAGATGGTATGAGTCCAATTTTGAGATTCTAAATAGAAAACGAATATTTGGAAGGAGGTTGACACTTTATATAAATGTATGTGTATACGTTTGTATAAGATACAGGGGCAATAAATATTTAGCTATCAATCTGGATGATTAGACGAAGAAAAGAAGCACATACATACATACAGACATACATGAAGCTTTAGCAGCTACAATTTCTATTTATTTATTTATTTATTGATTGGGAAAGCACAACTTTGAGGGAAAAAAGAAAAAGCAAAGTTATATATTATACAAAAGATTCTATTCAACTTTATTAGTCGAAAGATAAAACAAGTTATTATTGACTTGAGTATGATGATGTAAGAGTGGAGCGAGAAGCTGGCAGAAAGACATACCGACAGGCAAAGGAATAAACCCACAGATGTGTCTGTCTACTTTATGTGATGTATTGCGTATTCCTGCATCCATGCCCTTGTCACCATATATTCAACTTTGACTCAAAAGGAGAAGCAGAGTTTTGGTAACTGGCGATATAAATCATTTTTTGGAACCTGCTTGCAATGCCATACTTGAAGGAAACTGACAAGAATTTGTTCATTCGCTCAATATTTAGTTTTACTCTCTTATCAAATAACAACAAATGATATGGCAAATCTCACACACTGCACATGATGTGTAAGTGCCCCCTTTTCCTCTCATGGTTATGTTTTTGTTCTTTATGATTTTTTATTTCTTTTTATGTTCTGGGGGTTATTATTAGAATGGATCAACAAGTGTGCCCCCTACTACTACTTCTTTGCGATGTATGTGTTTGTTTCCCTTCTGTTTGTTGATTGTAAATGTACATGAAACCAAAAAGTGGTTGATGAACCCTTTGTTTGCGATCTTCAGAGAATGTTCTTCTTCCTTATGTCTTATGGAAGTAGCTCACCGAAAAAAAATATATATATGTCACCAATTTTTTTCTTTCATTACAACCTTAAAATTTGGACAAAATCAGGGCCCGCAACACGGCTCTCGTGATGGTCTAAGGTATCAAACAAACTATTGTTTTATAACTGGTACTACTCTTTGTTTATCTTTTTCTTCACTTGACTTGGTCTCGCTTAACAAAACAACAAGCTGGAGGGGGAGGGGTGGGGATGATTATTTTGAACCAGACAGGCCTATAACTCTCTTTTACCCCCATCTGCAGATTTTAAAACATTGAACAATAGGTTATTATATTTGATATAGACATAAACTTCCGAAAATCGCTGATAAGATAAAGTATACATGATTCGAACTGTTGAGATTGTCGAATCTCTCTCTATTGACAAATGTTTAATATTTGGTCCCCCTACAGCCATCAACCATAAAAAAGTTTCCTTCCTTGATAACTGCTCACAAGAATTTTGGAATCAAGAACGCAATATGTTCAATAAATTATTTATAACAAGTTTTAGCTAGCATTGTTGTTTTCCAAATGGTAATTACTCACTTCACTAAATCAACACTTATCCAAAGTATTCTCTTTTCCTGAATCTCAGCTCCTATTGGTTCTGGAGCGCTTATATCGGAATCGCATAGGATTGAAACTTACTTTTGACATCGACAAGCAAACACAGCTCATATGGTTGCTCAGTATTTTAGAATCCTCGGCTATCTATGTCAAATGTCAAAGGCGTAATTTGATGAGGCATGAATGATGCCCATAAGAAAGAATATCTCTCTTCACTTTGCAACCTGTTCGAAGAAGAAAGAAGTCGGATCAACACCGGAGCTGTTTCAAAATCGAAGCTGCTTCGAATGGTACGCCTGCATATAACAAATGTTTGCCCTTGCCCTTGATTTTTTTTTTTTTTGTGTGTTTCTAAACTTTCTCTCTTGAAGGCATTGGTTTCGAGATCAACTTTGAGATATATACTCATCAAACGGTTCAGTTCTAATGATCAAAGGGTTACCAGAGTTCACTAGGCATACTTAGAGTTTTTATAAATAACTGGGAACTATCCATAGTGAAAATACTATTGTTGCTGTCAAATTTGTATCACAATTTGAGGTCCTTATCATGATTTTCCTTCCCGCCGCCAGTATAAATGGAATCTTTTACCTCTTCAGGGATTTGCAATTGGAGTTCTATTGTTTATTGCATAAAATAAAGTCGTTCTGAGCATGGTAAAGATTTGATTCAGAAATGCCTATAAAACGGACTCAAGCGGGTTGCTGACGCTATTATTTGGGCACAACCACGCAGTTCTGCCCTCTTTGTCTGTTACGATCAAATCAAATGATTTTTTATTTCTTTCTGGCATTGGGATCGCTTGATGCCTTCACCCTTAATTCTATTTCACCGAAGTAATGTTACGTAACTCTTTGATCTGTTGAAGCCGCTAAAACAATTCGCTTCAATATCTCACTATCAACAAATGCAAAAAAATGATTCAAGATTGTGAGGAAGAGTAAAAATATAAAAATCCAATACAGTGAGAAAAGCTTTAAATTGTTTGACGCTTTTGCGGTTAGGTCGACCCATATCTCTTCTATGACGACATTTTAGACCAAGAGAAAATTGAATCCTCGGCCTGGTTATCTCACTACAGAGAATGTGTAACATGAAGAAACAGATGATATTTGAAGAAAACCGTCTTTCAGATCGAAGCCACACGCACACACCCATAAATAATAATCTTGTTTTCAGGTCACTTTTGCCAACAAGTTTGAATTATGTTGCTAGAGAGTTCTTCTTTTTGCCCTTCTAAACCACACGCTAATGCCTACTGTCACTAACCACCTGGATAAATAAGGGGCGAAGTTCCCAAAACCAGAATCGGTCTCATGCCAGTCTTCATGCAGTTTTATTGTCGGGCAATTCAAATTCTCTTGCAACCCAATAGCCAGCTTTTGTTCAGTAGAGGTAGTTTAAGCTTACGAGTCAAAAAAACTTTCTCCAATTTTGGTATTCTACTGGTTAAAAGCAGATAAAGTTATAATTTTAATCGAATAATAGAAGGATCCAATGCCCAAGACCCGAAAATTGATCCAAGGTTCACTCAATAGAGATCTTTCATAGGTCTGTTATTTATCACCCAGAACGACTACCTATGACAAGTTAACTTATTGTTTAGATAACCCTTTTCCATGATAATGTTATGGGCACGGAAGATTAAGCAGGTATCACATGGCTTAGTAATCTTAGTAATCATATTTCCAGATCAGAGAAATCCAAAAGGTGAGTGAAAAATTGAGCACAAGATCCAACCGTATTCAATTCGCACAAAAACCTCATTTTTCATATTCCCCATTTTCGACATAATCGAAGATCGTCTCTCACTTTTTCAAAACCGAGGCTGCCAAAAGTCAACACAATGTTTTTTAAAAATCAAGTTTAATACTCAACAAATATCATTTCCATAGATATCAACCGAAAATTTCATTGATTCACAGCAAGTTCCAACTACGGGCTGATGTGCTGTCAACAGTGATATTTTTCTACCTTGACCCTCTCCAAAACTGTTTCATCATGTGTCAACTTTGGTTCTCGAGATTTGGTAAAATTTGAGAACAAACTCCACTCAATGCTATTATCAGAAGCACATTTTTGGCTGTTTCGACTTATCACCATCTTCAATATAATCAATATGATTTATAGCTGGTTTGCGATAGTTTGAGTTATAATTGTTGTCTTTATATCCTCCTCTGTTGTTGTTCCAGCTATTGTTATTTTCACGGTTGTTATTTCAATTGTGTTGTTCCCGCGGTATCTGTTTTGACGGTTGTTGTTGTTGTTGTCATATTTCTTTCTGTTTTAACCATTGTTGTTTGATAATGGTAGCTACTACAGTGGTTTTTCAAAAGGCTATCGTCAACTCAAATGGTTTATCATGGCCGTCATCGACGATCAAGAGTTAAAGAACATCTCATTTAATTGGTTAAGATACCGCAGAGGTAAGGCAGATCAATCAAAACGTGGTACTTAGTGTCATTGGGAGCCCCCAATAAGCCACCACTCATGAATAGCGGGGTGTTCGACAGTGTTATTCAGGGAAATTGGTATGAGGCCTCTTTCCCCAATCGATTGTAATCTTTGTTGAATCGAGCAAAAAGTTTATCCCACCATGAATGGCTAGAAAATGTGAGGATTCTTTTTTTCGACCATGATCTCGTTTGTGACTCAAGTCCTGCTATCGAAGAGAAGATTTGAACATGTGTGCTATTCTCGACCGTATGAATGGATTAAGAAGCACATCATTTACTCAAAATTTTATTAATCATTGGAAGATTTATCACACAAAAGAGTTACAGCATATCCATTTGAAGAAGATTTGAAAAAATCTCTGTGCATGAGGCGCAAAAAAATGATTAAACAGAGAGACAGTCGAGATGGGGTTATCTAACAGAGTTCAAATTAGCAAAACCATAAGTTAGCAGCCACTGATAGAAATCGAAAAAAGCTACAAAGTCATCTTGTCACTGATTTGATTCTATAAGTCTTATGTCTGGGATGAATACTGGTACATACCCCAAAAAGGGGGAAAAAATGGCTTTAGATTTGAAATGTTTAAACGTTGAAGGTGAGATTGCTCCGTTATCGCTGTAATTTAATCGCTGTCCGAAAAATGAAGAAATTGTTATGCTCTTACACTACTGCCAAATTGTATGAGTCTGATGTAAAAGTATCACTAATCTACAAGATCAACATCATGATATTATCATCATCATCAGATGAGATGATGCGGGAATCAGCATTATAATATATACGTATTATAAATATACATGTATATATATACACATACACGTAAGCTTAAAAGACATAGGGTGGTGGTGTGTCATCATCAGATGTTTTTGTTTTTTGCACTTCAGGTGATGTTTTTCAATGAGAGTGAGCGAGCGGTTGATGATGGTGCAAAAAATTTTACAAATTTTCACACCTGTTTTTTTTCTCTGCCATCGGACAACAGCAGCGGCAGCGGCAGCAGATATAAATATAAAATTATATCCTGTTTAGCCAATTTTCTTCATTTTTAGAATCAAATACGATTGATTGTCTATAAATATATATATTCATCTATCCAATAGTTTAATACTCCCCTCCTTCCAATATCATGTCTCCAAATAGAATAGCCTGGTTAACTTCCATTGACCCAACACATACCCCAGAAAGAAATTTCAGACGTTCTTCTATCATTGGTACCATTGGTCCAAAGACCAATGATCCAGAAGTTCTTGTCAAATTGAGAAAAGCTGGTTTGAACATCGTTCGTATGAACTTCTCCCATGGTTCATATGAATACCACCAATCTGTCATTGACAATGCAAGAAAATCTGAGCAATTATATCCAGGTAGACCATTGGCCATTGCCTTGGATACCAAAGGTCCAGAAATCAGAACCGGTACCACCATTGATGACAAGGACTATCCAATCCCAGCTGGCCATGATATGATCTTCTCCACTGATGACAAGTTCATTGGTAAGTCAGATGACAAAGTCATGTACATTGATTACAAGAACATCACCAAAGTTATCTCTGCTGGTAAGATCATTTACATTGATGACGGTGTCTTGTCATTTGAAGTCATTGAAGTTGTTGATGACAAAACTTTGAAAGTTAGATCTTTCAACGCTGGTAAGATCTCATCTCACAAGGGTGTTAACTTGCCAAACACTGATGTCGATTTACCAGCTTTGTCTGAAAAGGATAAAGCTGATTTGAGATTTGGTGTCAAGAACGGTGTCCACATGATCTTTGCCTCTTTCATTAGAACTGCTAACGATGTTCACAGTATCAGAGAAGTCTTGGGTGAAGATGGTAAAGAAATTCAAATTATCTGTAAGATTGAAAACAGACAAGGTGTCAACAACTTTGACGAAATTTTGAAAGCCACCGATGGTGTTATGGTAGCCAGAGGTGATTTGGGTATTGAAATCCCAGCTCCAGAAGTATTTGTCGTTCAAAAACAATTGATTGCCAAATGTAACGTTGCCGGTAAGCCAGTTATCTGTGCCACTCAAATGTTGGAGTCTATGACATATAACCCAAGACCAACAAGAGCTGAAGTTTCAGATGTTGGTAATGCCATTTTGGATGGTGCCGATTGTGTCATGTTGTCTGGTGAAACTGCCAAGGGTATATATCCAGTTGAAGCTGTTAGCATGATGCACCACACCGCTTTGTTGGCTGAAAAAGCTGTTGCCTACGGTACCACATACCAAGAGTTGAGAGAATTGACTCCATACCCACTTGATACCACCGAAACCATCGCTGCTGCCGCTGTTGCCGCGCAAGTTGATATCGATGCCAAGGCTATCGTTGTCTTATCTACTTCAGGTACCACCGCTAGATTGTGTTCCAAATACAGACCAAACTGTCCAATCTTGATGATTACCAGAAACGACAAGGCTGCCAAGTACTCACATTTGTACCGTGGTGTCTATCCATTCGTTTACTCAGATGCAAGAGCTGCCAAATGGGAGGATGATGTCCAACACAGATTGCAATACGGTATTGCCGAAGCCATTGAATTGGGTATCTTGAAGAAGGGTGATGTCATTGTCACCGTCCAAGGTTTCTCTCAAGGTCTCGGTCACACCAACACTTTGAGAATCATCACTGCTTAAATTTAATTTATCCATTGTTTGGAAAAGAAATAATAAAAAACCTAATGGCCAATTGCCCCAAAAGAGCAAGTATCTACAGTGTCATTGTGCGTTTCGGTTTAAGTGTGTTTGCTTTTAGTTTATCGGAGGAATTTTATATTATAAACGATTTTCATATGTCCAAATAAAAAATTAAAACAAGGTTGTAGTCAGTCCATCTCTCATATTAAATTGTATATGTGAAACCGCATTCAAGACATTTATCATCAACAATCATCTTCAAATTTGCCAACAGATTATTCCAGCAACAAACGCCTTGATCGTTGTCCTTCAAATTTGACATTCGCTGTTCAATACCAATTGTTGATTTGATCACCTTCAAATAACTAATACAATTACCTATACTGTACTCAAGTAGTCTCGTGATAAATGTGACAAATGACACAAAATCATCATCATTAGGCCCAAAGCCTTTGATTGTCTCCGTAATCCACTTGATTAAATGCTTCTTAACATCACTATACGACTCATCACCTTTGAAATGAGGTCTGTTTTGAAAATCTGTTAATTCTTTGAAAAAAATATTGGTCAATTGCATCTGCCTTTTCGGTTTCTCATCGTCTAAATCGTTCAAAATATCATTTTCCAACTTGTCAAACAACTCTTTCTCTTCATCTTCGTGATTTTGAAATTGCAATTGGCGTTTTAAATCATCAACAAGATCTCTTTTGACAAAAGATGGAAGCTCTTCAAATGCGTCTTCATCGATATCCAATTCCTTCAAATTGATCAGCATAGGTGACCCATCATTTTTCTTCATCATTTTTTTAGGAGATTGCCTTTTCGAAGGTGAGATCACCCGAATCATCTGAGGATCATCATCATTTTTTGCAAATATTGGTTGTAGACTAAACCTCTTGTCAGGAGAATGCTTTTTCTGTGGTGTTGAGTGCGGAGTGTTCGGTTTATTGACCAAAGTGATAGCTCTCCTGTTGAGTTCTTCTTTTAATTCTCGTTGTATGGCAACAGGAAGTTCTTTGAATACTTCCCAATCAATCGCAGATTGATTTGGTACGGAAGCAATAGAAGTTTCGATCTGCAATCGCTTTCTCCGTTTAATTTCCTCTTTGATGTTATCGGGTAAGGCCGCCAAAACACTACTGTCAACATCACTTGGAATATCGTACTGAGAGATCTCATCAGATAGCAACTGCTCCAGGTGTAATGGCAGGTGCAGCAGTAGCAGCAGTGACGGCTGCGATGGCAGGACAGGAGTTGAGTTCAAGTCAATCACAACTTTGGTATTTCTTTTGACATTATCAGCCATGTATTGATCTCGATCAATTTTTTCAAATGGTAATTTTCTTTGGTTTTGAATCTCTTTCTCAACAATCTCATCATCAATCAATTGAGTAACCTGAATTGATACACCACGGAGATCTGCCGGGGGTACGTTCAAGATCCTATAAAGAGATTTACACTCACTTGAAATCAACCCAATTTCCCTTGTAGCTACACCAAATCGAGCGCTTTTGGAGTAAAATTCGCACTGTCCCATCCCCATATATTTTTCAGTCTCTATCGGAGCGGAGGGAGAACGTCTAGCCAATTTCAATGTCACTGTTGATCCAACCATCTTAATCTTGAGTAGTCTTGCATGCATTTCCTTCGAACAGTTCAACAAGAACAGATCAATTTGAGCCATAGTTTCAAAACGAATCCCCCAATTAATATCAATAGAAACACTTTTCCTGGAATAATCTGTTGGATTATTGGCCACATTGATATCAGTCTCATCAATACCGCGTGAATATTCGAACAACTTCGTGCCAGTTTTAATTCCAAAAAGATTGATCAATGACTGCTGAGGGATCGCTTTCAAAAAAGCTATATTCATATTATCCCTGTGAAACTCTTGTGTCAATCTGCTGGATATACTGTATCCCACTCCAGGGAGATCTCGCACGAAAACGTCACTCAAGAAGTTATCAACGTTGTCAAATTCTGATAGAATGTAAATACCATCTGGTTTGGATCTTCTCAAAGCCAATTTGGCTAATAATACATTGGGTGCTGCACCAATACTCACCGTGCAGTGAGTTTTGTCATAAATTTCTTCCTTGATCTGTTTGGCTAAATTCATCGTTTTTTCAGCATCTTGCAGACATAGAGACGAAACGTCTAACAAGACTTCATCCACTGATAGAGGCAATACTGAATCGCAATTCAAATCAATCATTATGTCGAAAAAAATTCTTGAGATCCTTTCATATTCATCAAAATTATAATCGAGGCAGACCAAGCTGGGACACAATTTTTTCGCTTTACTTACCCACATTCCATTCTTGATTCCATATTTTCTAGCAACATAATTGCAACTTGCAATATCAGCGCTACCACCCCCATGTGTGACGGCAACTGGATCTTTTGTGTTATCTACTTTCGGATTGTTCAACGCAGAAACGGTGGCGAAGAAGCAGTCGAAGTCGACATGAAAGATGGTCCTTGAAGATGATGAAGAAGTCTTTTGCAGTTTTGGTACTTTGGAAGAAGAAGAAGAGGAAGCCAGCCTCTGTATAGCTTTTTGCAAGAAATCAAATTTCAAATCAGCCTTCCAAGCACTAAGATGATGCAATCTTGATTTCGAGAAGAAATAATGTAAGAAGTCAGGATGTTTAGCGTCCACTATTCCCTTTTCATCGAGTGCTGGCATCCCAATTTCGTTCAAACCCAGTTCCTTCTCCTCCTCATTCTCCTCCTCCTCCTGTTGTTGTTGTTGTTGAGTTGTTGGCTTGAGTTGTAAATCTTCTTCTTTTTTATCGGTAAGAAGCTGTTCCCGATCTTCCACTTGATCAGGTTCTCTCTGAAATTGTAACTTCTTCTGCCCATACTCCATGTTCACTACCAGATAATCCATCCAATGAAGAAGTCTTTTCAGTGCTATGCTTTCAACTACCCATTCTGGCTTTACCACTTTGTAATTACGGAATTCTAAATGTTTTCTAGGAGTCAATTTACTGGCGATGATATGAGTGGCATTTCCTTTAGCACCCAAATAATGGAGAAATGTGCCGCCATGTAAGATAATCAATTTGTGAAGTTGTGATATATCGGGATCAGTTCTTCCATTTACATGCATGACGCAACCACGAAATATTGGCAGATAGGTGAGGGCATCTTTCCCCTGCTTCAGTCTTCTTTCTTCGTCCCACTGCCTGTAATCTATATCTGCCTGCAACTGTTTCAACTTCTTCTCCTTGAAATAGGTTTCGTAATCACCAAACAGTAACTCTTGCACAGGTTTATCTTCCAGATCTGGGATCTCATTCTGTGCTAGAGTTATAGATCCCAATATTGTGTCGCTAGTATTAGTAGCCGGATCAGTGTCAGTGAGTAGTAAAATATCCTTCTTATCTTCCTTTGGCTGATCGTTATCAATACCAAGCTTCGACGGAACTTTCAGAACCAGAACAGGGCTCGATGGTAAACCCTGTATTTTGGTATTTGATTGTGGTTTTGAAATGTAGTGGGAGTCGTCCTCGGTGTCAACCTCAGTCTCATTGAGGATATCTGGGTCTGTATCGATATCTGTTTCTTCGCCATTATCGATTCTTGCCAGTTTCAGCTTTAGCTTCCTATCCTGACTAAGATTATTGATAAACTCTAGAAGCTCCTCATCACCTAAAGAGCATATGAATGATGATGAATAGGTTGAGAAATTAGCCTCATTCTCTACCCCACTATTTTCCATATTGAAACTTTGATGGTGGCATAATCGAAGGATGGCTTTGAAATATACTTCAATTCGAACATCCCATGTCAGCTATATTTAAATCACTTTTTTTTTTTTTTAATTTTTTAATTTTCTACGACATCATCGCTTTTAGGTTTAGTATAAAGGGGAAGTTGCTGTGATGTACAAAAATTGATTTTGATAGAAACTTAAGTACTATTTCCGTCACTCTGGTATATTTTCAGAGAAAGAAGTTTGAGCGTTCCAAGTATTAGTTGTGCTTTAGGTTAGAACCTATAACTTGCACCAATAGTTATAAGCAAAAGAAAGGGGAGGGGGTATCATTTTATTGTCAGTTGATAAGGAAAGAAAGTATGCATAGAAGAGTGGGTAGATATAAGGCGGAGAATTGGTATCTTCGGCTGATGATGGATATGAGATCATCCAGGGTCCTGAAATATGTATATATATATATATATATATATACAATTAGAATTCTTTTGATTAGTCATTGATGGATGTAATCAAAATGTCATTAATGACTAATAATATTAATATGTCTCTTTTTTGTAGTCGTGTGAGATGTTGCTAAAAATACCAAAATCGAAAATTTTCTTTTTTTTTTTTTTTTTCTAATTTGTCACACAGACACGTACTCTTTTGAACTCTTACAAATATACATTTCATTTGATTCCCATTACAACAAACGATCAATCGACACACCACTTCAATTACTTTCATCATCAACGGTAACAACACTAATCGATAGATTCAATCCAATAGTCTCTTCTTTATTGTTGCCTCAGATCTTGTTTAGCTTGGAAATTGCATTGTTGCTGGTTCCGTTGCTTTGTTTTACTCACACTATATAAGTTTTTCTTACCCAATTTCGAAACCGCAAAATTTAAATAGCCGTTGAAACAGTGATCCTCCATCGCCAATTGATACCCTTATAACTAAGCAATTTGATAGGAATAATGTCCGGCCAAACAAAGATCACTGTCAAGATCATCGGCGCTGAATCCCTTTACAAGAGAGATGTTTTCAGATCGCCGGATCCCTTTGCCGTTCTAACCATTGATGGTTCACAAACAAAATCCACCACAGCCGCCAAAAGAACGTTAAATCCATTCTGGAATGAATCATTTACATTCAATGCCAATGAAAACTCTATCTTGGTGGTTCAAGTCTTTGATCAGAAAAAGTTCAAAAAGAAGGATCAAGGTTTCTTGGGTGTTATCAATTTAAGAGTTGGTCAGATTCTTGATTTTTCATCGATGGGAAGCGTTGAAGAAACAACTACAGTACCTTTGAAAAGATCAAATGATAACTTGGAAGTTAGTGGTCAGTTGATATTGAGTCTTTCGATGGGAACTTCCTCTCTGCCTCTGACAGGTTCATCGACTTCCAGAACACTGTCCAATAGTGCTAGTAGTAGACCCCCTGCTACATCCAGTACAGGAACTCCATCATCAGCTCCTCCATCGGCAAGTACCCCTAGCGCTACAACTCCAAGTGCGTCAAACCTGAGCAGACAGTATTCCTCCTTTGAAGACCAATTTGGTAGATTACCACCAGGATTCGAACGTCGTACAGATAACTTTGGAAGGACATATTACGTGGACCACAACTCAAGAACAACGACGTGGAAGAGGCCAACTTTAAACCAATCAGAATCTGAGAGAGGTCAGCAGAGAAACAATGTCACTGAGCTGGAAAGAAGACAACATAGAGGTAGAACATTGCCAGGAGAAACCCCGGCTTCTCCAACTGCTAACTCCTCTGCAATAACAGTTCAAACTTCGTCAAACTCTTCAACTCCGGCGGTAAATCCGAGCGTGGCAATGTCTATGGCTGCTTCTGGATCCACGACAGCTGGTCTTGGAGAATTGCCATCTGGTTGGGAACAAAGATTGACTACCGAAGGTAGACCTTACTTTGTTGATCATAATACAAGAACTACGACATGGGTTGACCCAAGAAGACAACAATACATCAGGACTGTAGGACCAAACACAACGATACAACAACAGCCTGTATCTCAGTTGGGTCCATTACCATCTGGTTGGGAAATGAGATTGACCAATACAGCAAGGGTGTATTTCGTTGATCATAATACAAAGACAACAACCTGGGATGATCCTAGATTGCCTTCTTCGTTGGATCAAAATGTGCCTCAATACAAACGTGATTTTAGAAGAAAAGTTATTTACTTCAGATCACAACCGGCATTAAGAATCTTACCTGGTCAATGTCATATCAAAGTGAGAAGATCTCATATATTCGAGGACTCTTATCAGGAGATTATGAGACAAACTCCAGAAGATTTGAAAAAGAGATTAATGATCAAATTTGATGGTGAAGAAGGTTTAGATTATGGAGGAGTTTCAAGAGAATTCTTTTTCTTGTTGTCTCATGACATGTTTAACCCATTCTATTGTTTGTTTGAATACTCTTCACATGATAATTATACGTTGCAAATCAATCCTAACTCCGGTGTTAATCCAGAACATTTGAACTACTTCAAGTTCATTGGTAGAGTTGTTGGTTTAGGTGTTTTCCATAGAAGATTTTTGGATGCTTTCTTTGTTGGTGCTTTATATAAGATGATGTTACATAAAAAAGTTGTCTTGCAAGATATGGAGGGTGTCGATGCTGAATTTTATAGATCGTTGGTGTGGATTTTGGATAATGATATAACTGATGTGTTGGAACTTACATTCAGCGCCGAAGATGAAAGATTCGGTGAGATTGTCACAATTGATTTAATTCCTGGTGGAAGAGATATTGAAGTTACACAGGAAAACAAACGTGAATATGTGGAGAAGATCACCGAATGGAAGATATCTGAAAGAGTCAAGGAACAATTCAAAGCATTCATTGATGGATTCAATGAATTGATCCCACAAGATTTGGTAAATGTCTTTGATGAAAGAGAATTGGAATTGTTAATTGGTGGTTTAGCTGAGATTGATGTAGAAGATTGGAAGAAGCACACCGATTATAGAGGTTATCAAGAAAATGATGAAGTTATACAATGGTTCTGGAGATGTATTAAAGAATGGGATAGTGAACAAAAAGCAAGATTATTACAATTCACCACTGGTACATCAAGAATTCCTGTCAATGGTTTCAAGGATTTACAAGGTTCTGATGGTCCTAGAAGATTTACCATTGAGAAAGCCGGTGAGCCTAATCAATTACCAAAATCACATACTTGTTTCAACAGAGTTGATTTGCCACCATATAAAGATTATGCAAGTTTGAAACAGAAGTTGACTTTAGCTGTTGAGGAAACAGTTGGTTTTGGTCAAGAGTAAGTTTGTTTGTTGAACGGTTTTTATTTTAGGTGGGGCATTTTCATTGAGACTATTATTGTCAAGGTTGAATTTTTTTCACTTCAAAGTTATTTCTTAATTAGCTACGGTAATCCGAGGGAGGTGAAATTGATGAGCAACCAGTATAAGCCGATCAAGGTATCAATATGATCTTGTATTAGTTTCACGATACATCACAATAGTATTCTCATTATTTTATATAAACATCATTATTTTATATCATCATTTTTTATGGTTCACACATCCTTTCGTTTTTTACTTCCTTCTCCTTCGTTTTTTTTTCACTTTCTTCTTAACTTTTAGTAATGTTTATTGATAGCGTATCAGCAACCGTTTGTAGTTATGGGTTTGCGAGTGAGGAAGTGGGCAACTTTTTTGAATCGAAGCATTGTATTCCAATTCTACAGATTCATGATTTGATCTCACTGGATTGGAACACTTACATGTATTAACAAATTACAAATTGGCAAGTTCTTTTCTATGACCAAGTCTATGATAAATTTCACGATAAGAGTAGTTACTGACCGTACAGAAGAACGAATTGAAAAAAAAAAAGTAATATAACAAACGACAGGACACCAAATGAGCAAGCAAAATGAAATCCAATCCCTATTCGCTTTCAATAAAGTCAAAAAATAAGAGACGACAAAATAAAGACGAATAAGGTTGTGTCAATATTGTCCACTTAATCGAAAAAAATAACAACAACAATAATAGAGCTCTATGCAATAAAAAACTATCCAACCAAGGCAAATAAGCTCCAATATGAGATCTCAGTAAAATCAACAAAGAACTAAAGAAGCATAAATAATTTCACAAAGTAACAACAAGATGCAAGAACAACAACAGCACTTTTTTTTTTTTTTTTTTTTTTTCACAGGCTTAACACTAAAAGTATATTATGGTGTGAAAAATGATCATCAGTTCCACCTGATACCTCTATTGTAATCATTTCCATAGCCTCCTGCTCCCGTTCCACCTCTTCTCAGTTCATTTGTAGACTGCTGATATCCCTGATATGAAGTGTCATCTCTACTGGACAAGAATGCCCTATTAGGCCCCGTGATACCACCACCGACAACACTTGTAGGTACGATACCAGCAGCACCACCACTGCCTATGGCAACACCACTGGCACCGGACACACCACCAAGAGCGCTGCTGCTATAAGAGTTGTTACGATCTCTTAAAAACTCATCACTACTCAGTGAACCGGCGAGGTGTGAATAAGGAGTTTCCTTTTGTTGTAATGAGATCGAGTCATCCAATGAGGAGGTCAATTGATCGCTAACGACTTTGTCACCAAATTTGTTATCTGGCATCATGGAGTTTCTGTCATGGCCTCTCATGGCTGCCAGACCAAGAGCCATCAATTCTAAATCACTGTCCTTCTCATCACCTTGCGACCTTGGCAAGAATGAGACTCTATCATCCTTCATTGGCTGGTATCTTGTGTCAGGGTTCTTGTAGATGAACAGCAATACACATGTGACAATGGTGAAGATCAACAAGATGGCACTAAAGACAGCGTTTAAAACGAATAGCACCACAGCCATCACCGACGACACCACCAGCGGCTGTCCAAAGATGTTGGAAAAGAAGAGATAAAAGATTGAATTCAACAAATTCACAGTGGCAATGAAAATGTTAAAGATATTGGTTCTCTTGTCCATATAAGGTTTTTGCCAACATAATAATGCGAAATAGATCAATTCGATAGCAAAGACAATGACCGATTGAGCCTTACCATTTGATTGTAGCACGGCAACGAACAACGACCTCAAAGTGTGATGAATTAAAACAGGGATGATCCAATAATATTTGTCAGCTCTGAATTGTACGTATAAGAATCCAAATCTGTTTAATACTTTCAGATCTCCAAACAACAAATATGCTGGATTCTTGTAAAGTTTCATGGAACGTCTTGCAATGAAATATAATCTTATTGCAGCTTGACCTAGTAACACCACAAAGATCAACAAGAAACACACAGCAACAACAACAGCACCGGCAGAATCAATGACAGTGAACTCCCAAATACATAACAATGTGATCTGAGGTAAGGCCAAGAGTGCCAATCTATACATGACACCTTTGGTGATAGAACCCCAATGTTTTCTGTATTCAGAGTATTTACCTTCCTTCATTATTTTTGCAGATATCAGTAATTCAATGGCACCTTTGAATAAAAACAATAATACCAAGACAATGAATCCGAAAAACAAGAAAAATATTATTCCAGTAAGAAAGAGGTCTGTTATTTCGATACCTGCTAAGAATGCCACTCGTTGTACACCTCTCAAAACTAAAATTTTGGTTCCAAGATCATCACTGGTCTCATCTGTAGTATATAATTTTGTATCATCTAAATTCAATTCAAGACCCCCAGCTCTTTTGAAAAGGGCATTGGTACCCAGTTGAGCAAGTGAAGAAACATATTCGGGGATGAAATCTCTTTTCTTTTGTACCGATACACTTAAGACTGAAGTATTTTTCAAAATGGAGGTAGAAGAACCACCAGTGGCCTGAACATACCAATTGGCAATGCTTTGAATAACACCCAGTTGAATAATACCTAATGAGAAGACGAAATTTTGAGCCCATGCAGCAGCCATAGGTGGAACCCTTGCCACAGCCATCATTGAAGTGATTGCAAGACCTTGAAAATAGATGAAAAGTGATAAGGAATTTGATGCAATATGTGCAGCTGTGTTAGAATGACCCACAATGGAAATGACACCAGAGACGATCAAACCTAAACCGGAAATGGCAGCGATGGGCCAAGCAGCGTATTTGGTTTGAACCGTTTTACCATTTGATAAAACTGCTTCGACACAAGCCAATGGAGTAGAAGCATCATCTGGATCGTAAGCAATTACTTTGACTCTAGCATCCAAATCCGGCACTGTATATGCGATTCCTGGGATTTGTTTAGTTATTGATTCTGAAATACTGTACGTGGAATCCAAATCAATGTGACCAGCTTGTAATGGACAAATGGAAGGGAAACCCAAGTCACAAAGAGAAAAACTTTGCGTGAGTACAGTGATACCATAAACGATCAACTGAACTTGGGCCTCGACTTTCGAGTTGATGGTTGACATGGCAGTGATGTCAAACACAACAGTGTTATTGGATGGGTAAAATTTGACATTGAAAAATGAAGCAGTTAATTGTGAGTTTTCCATACAGGTTAAAAGTGAGGAAGATTCGATATATCTATTGGCAGCATTGGTATAGTGGAATAACGACAATATCAATATCGTCAACTTGTGCAACGCTATCATTTTGTTGATGGTGGTGGTATCATAAATATAATATCTGATGTGAGACCAATTTAATTCTCCCAGTCAGCAAAAAAAGAAAAAAAAATGAAATCACAGTATGTAACGCGCTATGCTATAGCAGTGTGTGTTTATGTGGTGTTTTCGCTTTGTGATAGATGATGAGGCTGTATCGACCTGTTTTTCCCTTAGCCCTTAAAAGTGATTAGTGGAGGAGCAAATACTTGAAGGTATGCTATGTGATGGATATCCTAAGATGTAAAAGATATTATGAAATAAACAAAATTTGTTTTGCATCCATCTTTTGTTGTTATTAATACATAAAAAGTGATTCCAAATCGCCAAACTGAAAAAAAAAAAAAATTCTTGGCCCATAAAGAGAGAATTTCCTATTAGAGAAGTCTACATTTGCTCAGCCATGCTTCTAAATATAGCACCCAGACACAAGACCACGCGTAAACTGGCTACACACACATTATATGGGGGAGAGGGAGAGGCTCATTCTAATTGATATATATATGGTTACCAATATAACATTTTTTTTTTAAAATGACCCTTAAGATTGTGTCATCTGATTGTCTTCTTAACCCATCCTCCTCCACGATTGACCAGTAGTTGGCTACGATCAAGCCAAATTTGATATCTATATGATGCAATAATAACACACTTAAATTTTTTTAACGTGAAAGTCACGTGATACAAAAATGAAAAATGCTCTCTGTTATAGTATCTGACTGAAACATCCTCCACTACTTAATGGTACACTTCTAGCACCCATCATGAGCATTGTGTCTTGGAACATCCTTTGATATATTGTATATAGTAGTCAGACCCTACTCAAGCAGCTATAGTTGAAAAGATGACTTATTCAGTATTCGAATCGAGTTTTGAAATAGACATACATATATATATACAGGTCGAGATAGAACAGTAGTGTATTTATGGTTCCAAAACAAAAGTCGTGTAATATTGGGTCTCGGTTGTAATCCAGTGATAAGTAAGTGAGAGAGAATGAGTGAGTGGGGGAAAGACAGAAAAGTTTGCAGTAGAAAAAAATTAAAAAAATGGGTCAAAAGGGTTAGAAAAGAAATGATCTTTGCTTCCCCTCAGTTTTGCCAATTAAATTGTTGGGATTTGTGTGATCCATCAATCAAATCAAATCAAATCGATCAATATTTTTTAAATTGAGGTGATCAATTGAAAAGTGGTGCAATGATGCTGTACTGCTTTCTTCCTCAACTCAACCAACAATTTTCTTTTTGAATATAATTTAAAAAAAGGTTCAAAGGGGTTTTCCAAATGGTTTGTGAGTGTGAGTGTGTGTGTCTTGTGTCATCTTTAATCAAAATCACACAAATTGCTCTCTCTAAATCTTCTAATTGAACCCACAATTATTCAATCAATCAATTAATCATTCTTTCATCCATTCATTCAATTACCGAAAAACTCTTGTCTTTCATTTCCCATCAATCAATTTCCAATTCCCCAGACTTTTTTTTTGTTTTCTTGTTTATTATAAGATCTCTTCCCCCACAACACAAGAACCAACGCTACCTTTTTCTTTCACGAATGTCTTCAAGTGTTGCAGATCCAACTAAAACAACAGAGATGCCACACCAAGAGAGAGATCATTTCTCTCATGACGTTGCCATGCCTCCTCCAAAGGGGTTCATGGATAGACACCCTTCACAACCCTTTTTGAAAAATTTTGATGAATATTTGAAGTTGTACAAACAAAGTATCGAAGACCCTGAATCCTTTTTCGGCAAGATGGGGGCTGAATTGTTGGATTGGTCAACCCCATTCACTCATCTGCGTTATCCAGCACATTCAAATGGATTCAACAAGACAACTTCGGATGCTGCTGCTTGGTTTTTAGGTGGAGAATTAAATGCTTCGTACAATTGTGTCGATAGACATGCATTGAATAACCCGGATAAACCAGCAATTATATACGAAGCTGATGAACCCAATGAAGGTTACACTGTCACATATGGTGAATTGTTGAAGGATGTATGTCAAGTTGCTCAAATTTTGATTGAATTGGGTGTTAAAAAGGGTGATACCGTTGCCGTTTACTTACCAATGATCCCTGAAGCTATAACAACTTTGATGGCAATCACCAGAATCGGTGCGATACACTCGGTGGTATTTGCCGGATTCTCATCTTCATCCTTGAGAGATCGTATCAATGATGCTAACTCAAAAATTGTCATCACCGCTGATGAAAGTAAACGTGGTGGTAAAATTATTGAAACGAAAAAAATTGTTGATGAAGCATTAAAACAATGTCCTCAAGTTTCAAATGTTTTAGTTTTCAAAAGAACTGGGAACTCTCATATTCCATGGGTTAAAGGTAGAGATTTGTGGTGGCACGAGGAGATTGACAAATATACTCCTTATTGCCCCCCAGTTCCCGTTGCCGCTGAGGATTCATTGTTTTTGTTGTACACTTCTGGTTCCACTGGTAAACCAAAGGGGATCCAACATACTACCGCAGGCTATTTGTTGGGAGCGTTGCTAACCACCAAATATGTTTTTGATGTCCATTCACATGACACCTTGTTCACTGCAGGAGATGTTGGATGGATCACTGGTCATTCTTATGTTGTCTATGGTCCCTTGTTGAACGGTGCCACAACCGTTGTATTTGAAGGTACACCAGCTTATCCTAATTACTCGAGGTATTGGGACATTGTAGACAAATATAAAGTGACTCAATTTTATGTCGCACCAACAGCTTTGAGATTGTTGAAAAGAGCTGGCACCAAGTATGTCTCAAATCATGATTTATCATCCATTAGAGCATTGGGATCTGTAGGTGAGCCTATTGCTCCTGAAGTTTGGGATTGGTATAACGAAAATGTTGGTAGAGGTCAAGCTCATATCTGTGATACTTATTGGCAAACAGAGACCGGTTCGCACATCATTGCACCATTAGCTGGTGTCACGCCAACAAAAGCTGGCTCTGCATCCTTCCCATTCTTTGGTATCGAACCAGCAATTTTAGATCCTCTCACTGGAGAAGAATTGGTTGGTAATAATGTGGAAGGAGTATTATGTGTTAAGAATCCATGGCCATCAATGCTGAGATCTGTCTGGAAGGATTATAACAGATTTTTGGATACGTATTTAAGGCCATTCAAAGGTTATTACTTTACTGGAGATGGTGCCTCTAGAGATAAGGATGGCTTTTACTGGATCTTGGGAAGAGTCGATGATGTTGTAAATGTTAGTGGTCATAGATTGTCCACTGCTGAAATCGAAAGTGCCTTGATAGAACATCCATTCGTCGCTGAAAGTGCTGTTGTTGGATTTCCCGATGAATTGACAGGGTCCGCTGTGGCTGCGTTTGTCTCTTTGAAAGATAAGTCCAAAAATTCACCCGAGGTTAAAAAGGAGTTAGTTCTTACCGTTAGAAAAGAAATTGGACCATTTGCTGCTCCTAAATTAATCTTACTTGTGAATGATTTGCCGAAGACTAGATCGGGTAAAATTATGAGAAGAATTTTGAGAAAGATCTTGCTGGGTGAAGAGGATCAATTGGGTGATATTTCGACATTGTCAAATCCTGAAGTTGTTGCGCATTTGATCGAAGTTGCCCATGAGTAAATGAGTATGTGCGGTTGAGAGAGTTTGTGCTAGAAAAGAGGCACGACCACATGTCAATATGTTCGTCTGCATCAATTCGAAGATGATCTGGATTTCTTCCCGAAACTTTCATTTATTAAATTAATCTATTTAACTATATATTTATCAAAGTAGTGGTAACGGTCCCTTTTCTTTATGCATCATTTGTCCTTCTATCTTCAATGACAACTGATTAAGTACCCAATTTAACGGATTAGGCAAAAAAAAAAAAATTAGTTTTACTTTTTCAGTTTTTTTTGCTTCTTTATCGCTGCATCGATTAGTGAGGTCACAATAATAAGTCCTCTGTTGGTCTTTCTAATAAGCCACCTTTGAGATCCTAAAGGTTAATTTGAACTGAAGCCCGAACCTACCTAGTACTGTACAAAACTCAAAGATACGTTTGTGAATATTTTTTTACAACTTCACAATAAGTGGAGTGGTGCTTTTCTAAGACTAATCGATGATCTCCCGTGTACCTGGAAATCCTACACTGTTTGTACAATATAGGAAATAGCAAAAATCAGTATCACACACTGCTCAGTACTGTTTGATCTATATAAACAATTAATGAAGGAGGCCGGTTTTGATTTCAATCTCTTTCAATATGCTTTATTTACTTAAGCTGGCAACTTTTCAAAACAGCCCCGAAACGGATGGAGGAAGTTTTTTTCGTCTTTGCAGTAAATACTTTACCCAATTAGGTAACATGATAAGTCCAGCATGCAGCTAACAATACCGAAAGTGTTACATCTGGACAAATTTCGAAAACTAGATCTGCATTTATTGTTATACGGTAATATGCAGGATCTGTCTTCTGTTGCACAAGAGTCACCTCTTTTAAGTAATACTATTGGTTAGTTAAAAGAAAAAAGTTCCCAAAAAAAGAAATGTCTCGCTCTACCTGCAGTTCAAACTGAAAATTAATTGAATTAATTGTATCTAAAAGTTCAGCCATCTGGAAAATGAAAAGGACGAGATTAATATATTAAAGAAGTACTAGAATACTTTAAAAACTGTCTTAAATCGTCGTATCACCCTTCTACTGTTATATTAACCATTTTGTAAAGCCCATACGCTCAGTGAACCAGAGAACTTATTCGATTAGCATATATACCCCCTATTGATACCCAATACCCAATACCCTATACCAAATACTCAATACTCAATATACAAATATCAAAAATCTCACAGAACCGATGGCTTTCACATTTGCTGACAGACCATACTTTCAAGAGAGAACTTCAAGGATGTCGGCCTTTGGAGCTCCAAGAACAAGAACAACAAGGACAACAACAAAAATACCACAACTCAAACCCTCACCACTTTTAAGTGATATGTCAAGATATAAACCAAGAAGAACAGCCGAAGACTTGGTTGACTTGAGAACCAGAATATTAAGCCAGTCAAAGGAAAAGAACATTGAATACACCGAGAACGACAACAACGATATGGAACTTTTGAACAAAGCTTGCTCTTTGCGTAGCACAAATCGCATCGCTTCCAATTACTGGAAGATACCTGATCAAGATTACCATTACCTCACTCTGCTCTCCAATCATAATGACAAGCCCTATTTAGCCATATCAAACTCTTCTCATGAATCCAATTTACTCATATATGAACTCGACTCTGAACAAAAATTATTATCGCATCACCAGAGCATCTCGTTACCCGATGTGACTTCGTTGCAATGGTTGGACTCAGTTACCATTATTGATAATAGCCACTCAGAGAAGGACGACATCAACTTCTTATTGTCCGGTCACAGCAATGGTGTCGTTCATTTGAGTATTATTCCAGAGCCCGAAAACGATGTCTTCGACAACGCAGAGATCATCAAGAGGTTCAACCATAATAAACATCTCACTTCAGACAGTAACCAAGTTTCACTGATTACAAAGATGGAAATTTCTCCAAGAAGATGGAGGTCTTGCAACTTGAATTCCATGTTATCACTTTACCAATCGAATATTTTCATGTGGGAGACATCTAGATCGAGGGCACCTATTTTGAAACACAAGTTGACCGGCATCAAAAACTTCAATGCTTCTCCATGTAATGATGGGTTGCTCGGTATATGTGGTGAGTTTGGCATAGCATTATTGGATCTTAGAGCTCAGGACAATTCACCGCAGTTCTATGTGCCTCATTCCAAAAACACTGGTATCGCTAGTAATATCAAATGGTCACCTTTTGATTCCAACGTATTGGCTTCCTCATACGAAGATGGTGTTGTCAAGTTATGGGATGTTAGAATGACAAAGAACTCATTTGCAAAGTTAGAGGGCCATAAGGACATGGTAACATCGATAGAGTGGTCCGAATCCACCACCAATGACTTGTTCACCAGTTCCAAAGATGGAACCATCATTCATTGGGATCTCACCGATTTTCCTAATTATACCGAGGTTGAAGATGAATTGAAATGTGGGTTGAGAGCAGGCTTGAAAGCTGTCAACGTTATCAGCAAGAACGGCAGAATCGAATTGGTCAAGGATCTCATCAGCACGCGCCAGTGTGGTACTGTGATTCCAGCGTCTAATAACAGCGTTGTTGATCTAGTCAATATCGGTGACGGTAAAGTGTTGAGTATCGATGGTTCCTCATTTCTCGGATTACACGATAAGAGCACGCGAATCAACTCGGACTCGGCAAAGATGATGCTGGAGATATTGACTTCGATAACACCAACCTCAGTCACTTCCAACACCAACAGGGAGCAATATCCACCATTAGTAGAAGACGATCACTCATCGTTGGAATCTCTACAAGTGCCAAAGACTCCAAGAAATCAAAGCTCGGATTTCTTCCCAGACAATGAAACATTGATGAATTCCACTCCAACTCAAATTGGTAAACCAAGAATAGCATCAACTTCATCGATGGATACGTTGGTGCCGTCTCCTATTTCTTTGAAAAGGAGGTCTTTCAATGAAACTCTGCCTCTTCCATATTACCCGAGACACAGTGATAGAACTACATCACCACAGAAGGATTTAAACAAGACATCGGTAACGAACCCTGTTAAAAATGAACACAAGAGATCTCTCAGTTTGTTCAGTATACCCGAAAACAGAAACTTTTTGACAAAGTTGAGAGACATATCAGGTTCAACATTGACAGCAAAAGATGAAATGGATGATGATTTACTTACAGATTTGGCCATGGAAGACGACTTCACTTTCGATCCAGTCTTACCACTTGCTGTTAATAAGATAAAGCCAGCTTTATATTAAATGCTATTTTTTTTTTTTCTATCTTCGTCTTCCAAATATATACCCCATACCCCCAACAGGAAAACATTTCAGGCTTATTGTACTTGAATTAGTTGCTTAATAGACTTAACATTTAAGCATCTGGTATAAAAAACTGGAATAAAAAGTCGCTCACCAAATTGTTAAAAGAGTTGCTTAAAAAAGAATCACTTCCTGAAACTATATTCAGTTACAAAATCATTCTTAGCACACCATGATAAGTAATAGAATAGAAAGCAAAAGGGATGGCTGATCAAAAAACTGCACCAAAACAAACAGTTTCCAGTAAAACTCATTTCCTGATTATCGCTTGATCCTGGACTTAGAATCTCTGTAATATAGACCAACGGAATTTGCAATAAGATAACAAGTAGGGCTAGCCCAAGTACATTATGTGTTGGAACTGAAATCAATAATTCTGCAATAATTGCCCCCACAATAAAATATTTGACATAATCATTGCTTGAAGAATTATTTGAGTGCGAAACATGTCGTTTCAAAAAAAGATTCAAGGGCTTATTCCACCTCGACCAGTACTTTAATATGGAGTCAGAATTCCACCAATTGTAGTAAAAATCTCGATCTCCAAACTTGGTGATCTCTGCAAGTATGTTCAAATAATTATGGAAGAATGAATAATAGGCCAAGAGCCACATCAGTATTGAGAAAATTGATAATTTTAGGAAAAGCTCAAATATCTGCACAGATTTCCCCGAAGATGATTGTGCTGATTCGTATAATAACGATAACAATTTTTCAAAGATTGGCAAGGAATAGTGATTGTTGAGATGAATAATCACAAATGTTGCCGTTCCTATTTCAACAGATTTGTAACCAATATATTTCCAATTTGTCTTTCTTTCAAGACTCATTGGATACACCGGTTGATAAATTAATGTTGGTAACAGCCAAAAGCGGAAAATATCAGAAAGCATAACATTACGTGGATATTGACACTTGCTGTAAAATTGTGGTAGAAAAGCAGATGATTTGTCATGATCGCTGGATGCACCTTCATCAAGAAACGGTGCAGTTGAAGCCAATGATTTTTGGTCTGATGATTTGACATACAACTCTCGTAACTCCTTGTTAGTGAGACAATATGAAATGATTTTGAAACATAACAAAACGCTGTGAATTATGATAAGGGAACCAATCAAGCTGTTATAAACCATATTGTACACCATATAGTTGACGAATATAAGATATGTCGTTGCATTTGCAACATGGATTATAAGGAGTAATGAAGAGAACCTATCAAAAGTTGTGTCATTGACCAGTGGTGTCTTAACAGTGGAAATATACTCTTCATTTTTAACGATCAGACTACGACGTGTAAGTCGAATCACTCTGCGAAGTTTTGACGACGGCGACACGGCGCTAGCTGCTATCTTTTCTGCGAGATAACATATCATCAAGCACAATGTAGAAGCTAAAAGACCCATCAGACAAAAAACCAAATCATCATTATTGAGAACATAATAGGCAAAGTAATGAAGACACAATTTGAAGGACAAACGTTGCATTAGGCTGAGACAAACTCTGAAGTTGTTCAATAACAACACGAGAAAAATCAAATTTCTTATACCGATGAACGAAACAAGCCTATATTGGGGCACTTTAAGCACTAATGGTCTAAGCTCATCTGGCACCTCTGTATCAATGACAGAATTCACTACATCAGCGTATTCGTTGCCAATGTCAAATGAATTCAATAGGGAGTTTCTGTGCTGAGTATGCAGGGGACGACAATGTCTGAACTCATCGTACGAAACACTCAGCGAAGAAAAGGACTTCAGCTTTTGTCGATGAATGGAATCATTCTCCAGAACTATATCAATGGGATATTCCTGATAGATGGAATGCCTTTTCTTCTTCGTCACAGACCGCTGTCTGATATGACTTCTCTTCTGCTCTTCATTCGGTAACGGGAGTGTCACATCATTATCTAGACTGATCGTATTGAGGGTGGAAACTTTACTGGTGAACTGATGTCTCACTGTTTGATCACTTGACTGTTGTTGAGACCCAGACCTGCCATTATTGTTAAATTGATCCATTGCCAATCGTCAGAGGCTTGAACAAGAGTCGTTTTGGTGATGCTATATTTTTCACAACCAATTGTTTGAATGATTTTGATATTTTTAAACTATTTTTGGAATTTTTTCCTCCTCATATTAATTTTAGGGTAAGGCTTTTACCATTTACTTGATAATAAATAATGAAAACACATTCACCCAAAGATATCAGCTCTTTGTTGCACCCGTTGTAAAAAAAAACCTACAAATTAAATACTACCTCCACTACCTGCATTCCCCACCAAACCTGCCATTTCAAGAAACAGCCTGTCTTCACCTAAATTTTTGATATTCACTCTTTGTCTGGCTTCAGCTTCTTTTTTTTCCCACTCCCACTGCTTGAGTTGCTCTTGTATTTCTTTATCTGATCCAACGCCGTACACTTCAAGGTCTGAAATGACAAACTTATCCTCATACTCTGGAATTTCGTCGATGAATCCAGATCCAGTCTCAAATGATCCACCAGCGCCAATATGCCTAAAGGTACAGAACTCAAGCCCCCCGTCAATCAACAAACTGACATTTCCAGGCTGATACTTGGTAATTCCATTCCTCCTTAAAGGAAGATCACATCCAAACCCAATTCCGCCATTATTGAACGTGCTAAAATACACAAATTTTTTGCCCGGTGTCTTGGATGCCCGGAACAACTGCTGTTGTGGTGAGAGCTGAAATATCATTGTATCACTATCGCCAAATGTTTCCTTGTTTGACAGTCTCCATGGCTGACGCACATACACTCCAAATTTAAGCTTTTCCGAGCCCGTTCCATAAGTGTCGCTATTATTCGTTATTCTTAACCTGGGATACTCTTCATTCAAAAAGGTTTCTGCGCCCTTAGATAATTTCTTCTTTAAAGGATTGATCCTTGTCCCGCTGACAAACAAGATTGTAGGTGCATTCCATTTCATAACTTTTGACTCAAAAGATCTCATAGAAAATCCAAACTCTTTTCCAACGTACAATTTTCTCATTTTGCTATAGCAAAGCTCAATTGGCAAAAATGTAGACAACTGTGACAAGGAGTACTCATTGACAATGCCTGAGCTTTCTATTGACGAACTAATGATTGCAGCGGATGGCTGTGGTGACATTACGAGCAAAGGATTCAATATATGTCCTAGAGGTGATAGTAAATTAGGAAATGTGGTTCTGATGCATGTGATAATATCTGTAACTTTCAATTCTTTTTCAATCTGGGTGAGATCAATTCCAAAGTCAATTGTTCTAATCATAGAGGAAGCACATTTCTCATAGTTCTTCCAGTTCTTCGGCTCAAAATTGTTTTCAAATTGCTCGATGAGGACAAAGTTATTATCGGGCAAGGACATCAACGAGATACTCAAACAAAACGTAAACAATGACAACAAAGATTTTACAGGAACAGTCAAGGAGTCAATATCGATGTTCTGATAATAGTTTATCGAAGACCAAGAAAGTTTGTTGTTGATGATTGTGGCGCTGACCGATTTTGGTTGATTTCCTCCCTCTCCATCCTCATTGACAATTGGAGATTTCTTCTCTGGTGACCCTTTTATTGTCATTTGAGTAGATAAGGAAAAAGCAGTAACAATAAACTCCAAGTAATTGAAGTCGTTGCTAAATATTGCATCGAATTTTGGTTTATTGAGTAGATTAATCAGCTTTAACAACTTCACAACGTTGATGACACCATCGGAAGTGGTCGATAATTGAGGAAACTCAGATATGCATAAAACTAGATCGAACAACATCAAGACAACCTCATCATTCAACGGTTTCAAATGTAATAGTCCAATGAATTCCTCCTTATTTATCACAGTGTCTTGGTTTAAATCACTTATATTCAAATTTGATTTGATTGCAAAAGTCTCAATCTTTTCGAGCTGAGACAAACACTTTTTAACGAACAAATTGTTCAACTCATGTTCGTTAAGCTCAATGACTCTCTTAGTGTCGGAACTTGACGGCTCGTTGCTGGTCAATTCACTGATAGTTTGCCCCATTGCAGATGGTGTATATCTTGTTCCTTGTCTCAATGATCATTTTTGTTTTCTCTTTTACTCCATTATTTCTATCTTTATCGCAGACTGCTTTAATAGGAAAGTCATCACTTTCTCTACCAAAAAAAAAAATTATAAAAAAAAAATTTTGTAGAAATTTTTCATTTGTGTGTGTGATAATAAATCAAGGCAAACGATAATAAAAACAGAATGGCAAAAGATAACAAGAAGAAAGGTGGAAAGCCAACAATCACGAAGCCGATAACAGATGATCCGCGTTTCAGTTCAGTTCATAACGACCCTAGGTTTAGAGCTCCAAACCTAAACAAATTGAAAGTAAAAGTTGATGATAGATTCACAAAAGAAGAGTTAACGGGATTCAAGAAAAATAAAACCAAGTACGATAGATTTGGAAGAAAATTGCAAGATGGAGACGAGAGTTCTGCATTTGATAAGCTTTATAGAAAAGAACAAGATACTGATAGTGAGTCCGGTGCGGAATCCAAGTCTGAATCAGAAACAGGTGTGCTCGATGTTATAGATGACTTCGAGGATCAGTCTGAAGGTGAGCAAACCTCAGAATTGGATTCTGAAAGTGAAGCTGAAGCCAAAGTTGTCGACAGAGCTAGAGGTGGAGCGGCAGATCTGGAATCTTCCTCCGATGACTCAGATGTGGATTCTTCTGAAGAAGAAGTGGAAACAGACCTAGAATCAGAGATTGAATTGGAAGAAGATGCACCAGAGGAAGGTGAACCAGAAAGGCGTTTCGCCGTGGTAAACTTGGACTGGGACAATGTCACAAGTACTGATTTATATGCAGCTTTCACATCTTTTTTACCACCAAAAGGTGAGTTGATAAATATATCAATTTATCCTTCCGAGTATGGTAAAGAGAAAATGCAACAGGAAGATGTGGAAGGTCCACCAAAGGAATTATTTCAAAGTAAAAGAAAGCAAAAAGAGGAATCGGATAATGACTCAGACAGCGATGACGACATCTCTGATATAGAAACGGCTGCTAAAAAATTGTATGAAGAAGATAACGGTGAGCAGGATTATGATTCTAAAGCCTTACGCCGTTACCAGGTACAAAGATTGAGATACTATTACGCAGTTGTAAGTTGTGATTCAAAAGCGACTGCCAAAGCAATATACGATAATTGCGATGGTACTGAATTTGAATCTTCGGCCAATATTTTTGATTTGAGGTATATACCCGACGACATGGAGTTTGATGACGAGCCAAGAGACACTTGCGAAAAAATCCCAGCAAATTACAAGCCAAATAACTTTGTGACTGATGCTTTACAGAGTTCAAAGGCTAAATTAACATGGGACGAGACTCCTACCGAAAGGTTGAAGATGTCCACCAAGGCTTTTAGTCAAAGGGAAATTGAGGATATGGATTTCAAAGCTTATTTAGCGAGTGATAGTGAAGAAGAAGACGAAGAAGAGTTGAAGAGCAAATATAAGAATTTGGCACTTAGTAGCTCCAAAGTAGGGGACAAAGGACTATTTGAAAATGATCATGGTGACAATCTGGAGGAAGGGGTCGATATGGAAATCACATTCACACCAGGATTAGCAGATGGAAAAACAGAGAAGCAAGAAGAAGTGAAGGAAGAATCGACGATCGACGCTTACAAGAGAAAGGAAAAGGAAAGAAGGAAAAAGAGATTGGAAAAATTCAAGGAAGCTCAGAAAGTGGGGCAAGGTGATGAGAAAGATGAAGTCACACTTGTAACTAAGAAGACTGGAAAGAAACACCAAAAGAAAGGCCTTAGAGAATCCGAAGAAGATCAAAAGAAGTTAGCGGAATTGGATTTGTTAACAATGGGATCCGAAGAAGTGAATCACTTCAACATGAAGGACGTCATGAAAGCAGAGAAAGAGAAATCGAGGAAGAAATCAAACAAAAAAAACAATAGAAAGATAGATACTGAGATGCTTCAAGACAATTTCAAACCAGACTTGACAGATCCAAGATTTAAAGAGATTTTCGAGGATCATGATTTTGCAATTGATCCAACTCTGCCTGGCTTCAAGAAAACCGAGACCATGAAGCTGATTCTACAAGAAAGACAGAAGAGAAGACTGGAAGCAGATGATATTGCTGAGAGACAAAGAAACAAGAATGGGAAGAGACGTGGTGAGATACAATACAAGAAGAAGAAGTTATAGACAGATAAGCTTATTTTTTTTTTTTTTTTGCTTTCTTAGAGATTACGCGGGGAAAAAAGCTTAGCTTTCATAATTACTTTTCGCCGTAGACTATTCTATCACTCCACTTTGCAGTGGCCCGAGATATGGTGGGATGTACATATGTACATCTGCCCTTTCAAGATGGACCAATCTCGTTACATCTATAAATAAGCAATGACATGGCTATCGATTTAATTTCGAGAGAAGCGAAACTGATTGTTCTCAAAACCATATTGAAATCGAAGGGCTGAATTCCATCATTATATTATTATGCCTTGCAAGGATTGTAACTGTGGAAAACTCGGTACCCAAGAGCCATGCTCATCAAAACCCACCGATGAAGTCGATTATAATGATCCAAAAAATTACCAAGATGCACTTAATAGAGCCAAAGTGGCAGAGGAGAAGTTGGCGAATTGTTTGAAGTTAATTGAGTTGAACAAACAACTGGAAAACAGTAGTAAAGTTAGCGAGATAAAATTACGCTCACAGGATTGGTTCAACAACCTGCACAATCCTGGTATGACAGCTTTATATTTGGAGAGATATTTGAATTACGGTTTGACGGTGCCGGAAATCACTGATAGCACAAAGCCCATTATTGGAATTGCACAGACTGGAAGTGACTTATCCCCTTGCAATAGACATCATTTAGCATTGGCTAGTCGTGTCAGAGATGGAATCATAGCTGCTGGAGGAACACCATTAGAGTTTCCTTGTCACCCTATCCAGGAGACCGGTAAGAGACCAACTGCAGCTTTAGATAGAAATTTGGCATATCTCTCATTGGTGGAAATTTTGTTTGGATATCCACTCGATGGGGTAGTTCTCTTGACAGGTTGTGATAAAACCACCCCTGCATTGTTGATGGCTGCCGCAACAGTCAACATACCAGCTATAGTGATGAACGTTGGTCCTATGCTCAATGGCTATCATAAAAATAAACTCACTGGTTCAGGGACGGTAATTTGGGAAGGAAGAAAGGATTTTGCAACAGGTGAAATTGATTACAATGAATTTCTAGACTTAGCAGCTAGTTCAGCACCAAGTGTCGGTCACTGCAATACTATGGGAACAGCATCTACTATGAATGCGCTAGCAGAGGCATTAGGTATGGCATTACCAGGTTCTGCTTCAATTCCAGCTGCATATAGAGAGAGGGGTCAATGTGCTTATAATACGGGAGCCCGAATTGTTGGTTTGGTTCGTGAAAATGTTAAGCCATCAGATATATTGACGAGAGAGCTGTTTGAAAACGCTATTGCTGCCAATACGGCTATTGGTGGCTCAACCAACGCTCCTATACATCTAAATGCCATCGCTAAACATATTGGTGTCAAATTGGATAATGATGACTGGGAAAAAATCGGATATGATCTTCCCTTATTGTTGAATGTCCAACCTGCTGGTGCTTATTTGTGCGAAGAGTATCACAGAGCAGGTGGCTTGCCCGCAGTTATGAGAGAGTTGTTAGTCAATGGAAAGCTACCCCATCCAGACGCAATGACAGTTAATGGGTCCAGCTGGAGAACCAACTGTTTCTATCTGAAATCATCTCATGAAGATGTTATTAGGCCTTTCGATAAACCATTGAAGTTGCAAGGCGGTTTTTTGAATTTGAAAGGAACTCTCTTTGACAGTGCTATTATGAAAACCAGTGTCATTAGTGATGATTTTAAGAAAAGATATCTATCTAATCCAGAAAATCCAATGGCATTTGAAGGCAAAGCCATTGTCTTTGATGGACCTGAAGATTACCATAGCAGAATCGAAAGTTTGTCCTTGACAGATACTAATATCTTGGTGATTAGAGGATGTGGTCCTGTGGGTTATCCCGGTTCTGCTGAAGTAGTTAACATGCAGCCCCCAGCTTCTTTGATGCAAAAGGGAGTTCGAGAACTACCTTGCATAGGCGATGGACGTCAGAGTGGTACGAGTGGGTCACCTTCGATCTTGAACGCCTCCCCGGAGAGTGCTACTGGTGGTAATTTACTGTATCTCAAGAGTGGTGATACTGTTTGTGTCGACTTAAAGAAGAGAAGGGTTGATATTTTGATTTCAGAACAGGAATTGCAGTCGAGGAAGCAGACCATGAGTATACCAGCATACCCAAAGTCACAAACTCCTTGGCAAGAGCTCTATAGAAAGGATGTCTCTGAGCTAGATCAAGGAATGGTATTGAAAAGTGCTGTTAAATATCAGAGAGTGGCCGATGTCTCTGTACCAAGGCACAGCCATTGAATTTTATATATATATATATATATCAATTTTTGGTATGATTACAATAATTGTAGAAACTGGTTCAGTGGGTCTCCATCAAACCTTACTTCGAGAGATGCGTCTCTCTTCCCCATTTGGGCAGTTGAGTTGAAAGAAAAAAAAAAAAAAAGCAGAATTTCACATTCCTCAAACTCAAAAGTCATCATACAATCCTCGCCATCGAGCAACCTTGTCAGTAGAGGTCCATGAATTTATCAAGAACACTAAACAATAGTTTCTTATTCAAAATTACCTCATCTTCCATACAATAAGCTGTGTTGGTAGTGCTGATGAAGTTGAAAGCAAATTCAGGGCATCAAAAGAGTATTATTGTACAATGCATTACAAAAGATGGAATTTGTTTCTCATGTTACATTTCTTGATATCCATAAGTGCTGGGTTGCATTTTTATGTAGAAACAGGTGAGTCCAAATGTTTCTTTGAAGATTTGCCTCGAGACACTCTTGTGGTTGGGAAACTTGATGCTTACGAACTTAGCAAAGCTAAGCAAGATTATGTCAAAAATCAAAATTTGGTTCTCGAAGTGACAATTGATGAAACCTTTGACAATGACCATCGCGTGGTGCAACAAAAGATATTTTCGGTTGGGGGGTTCACCTTCACATCTTTGGACGGTGGAGAACATAAGTTTTGTATTACACCAAAACATAATGGGAAGGGGTGGCTTGACACCAAGACAAAGACAAGAATACTCTTGGATTTAGTGATAGGAGAAGCTGCAGAGCTAATAGATTCAAAGAAAACTGGTAGTGTGAGTGTTTTGAAGGATAAAGTGAGACATTTACATTCTATGTTAGAGGAAATTGGGAGGCATCAACAGACAATACGGGATCAAGAGAAAGAGTTTAGTAAGACATCTGAGCTGGTGAACTGGAATGTGGTGAAATGGACGTTGATACAGATTGGAATGTTGGCTGTTGTTGGACACTTCCAAGTGCGGTATTTGCGCAACTATTTCAAAAGAGAGAAGGTGTTTTGATGATTTCAAAATGAAAAAAGTAATGATTATTGATACCTATGATAAATACCCATAATATGTTGTACAGGGTAGGGTTTAAAAAAAATTCAAAGAGTTCAATACTAGATACGAACTTCGTGATTATTCAAGCTTCATGAGCTTCTATTATTGTAGTGTCAACGAAGGAGAGTGTGGTATTCTTTGATCTTTCTGGAAGGGACCCACAATATAAATCAAATTGTAGCATAGCGTCGTGCTCAAAAGAGTAGAATGGTATTAATATAATCGCCAAAAAAATGTGGGGAAGTTCAAGACATTGCGAATCCTGGAAGCTACTCTCAATCTCTAAAGATGGTAAAACAATGAGTTATCATTTTATGGAATAACTGAGAATGCAATAAGATCATTTAAAATATCAATTTAAATATTTGTTATTTTTACTTCCAATTGATTGTTGTTTAAAACAAACATCTTTTAACCCCCCGCCAGTGAGAGATGAGTATAATAAATAAATCAAAGCCCAACAAATGGCAAGAAAACCAAAAGTTATTGAAATTGATGTGACAAAGTGATGGAATGATCCAATAATTGATAATTATTGAAACATCAATTGAAGGATACAAATTTGGTCTCCCCCAATCTTAATTGTATGGGTGTTATGTTATGTAACTTTGTACTTTAAAAAGAGTAGTAGTATCTATTAGATGGACAGAAAAAAAAAAAAAAAAATTCGTTTACACAATCATATCAATTGTGTCTACATCAGTTTACATAAGGAATGACAGAGTATTCCAATGAAGAGCTTTTACAGCAAATACATGATTTGAAGTTGGAGAATTCAGCTTTGAGGCAAAATGGGAACATCTCTGTCGATTCCAAATCCATAGATCAAAACGGTGTCAGCTCTTTTTCTTTAGAAGAATACAAGAGGTATGGCCGTCAGATGATCGTACCCTTGGTGGGGATCCTGGGACAAGTCAAATTGAAAAATTCTAAGATCTTAGTCATTGGTGCAGGCGGTCTAGGCTGCCCGCTGTTGTTATACCTTACAGCAGCTGGAGTGGGGAAGATTGGGATAGTAGATGATGATGTTGTAGATGTTTCGAATTTACACAGACAAGTGTTACATACCACTGATAACATTGGAATGACAAAATGTGAGTCACTGAAGAAGTACTTATCAAAGCTTAACCCATTTGTGGATATAGAGTTGTTCCCAACGCGATTGACGAACGAGAATGTCTTCACCACTTTTGAGAGTTGTAATTGGGATTTGATTTTAGATTGTACTGATACGCCTTTGACCAGATATTTAGTCAACGATGCTGCAGTAATCTGTGGAAAGACGATAGTCTCTGGATCTGGTGTTAAGACTGATGGTCAGTTATCCTTGTTGAATTTTGAGAAGATTGGACCCTGCTATAGATGCTTCTATCCACAGCCTCCACCACCAAACTCTGTACTTTCTTGTAAGGATGGAGGTGTCATTGGCCCAGCTATTGGCATCATGGGCACGATGATGGCATTGGAAGCAATAAAAGTAATATGTGGTGAGTATTCCTGGGAAAATTTCAAACCTTTTATGAATCTTTATAGTGGATTGCACAATCAATCCTTGAGAACTTTCAAAATGAGAGGTAAATCACTGAATTGTGCATCATGTGGGTCAAATCCGACAATCACTCGTGAATTGATTGAAAAAAATGGTCTTGATTACAGTGAATGGTGTGGAAAGCTCAATTATGATGTTGTGAACATGTCAGATAGAGTCACCGTGAAGGATTTGGCTGATAATATGAGCCATGGATCAACTGTCATTCTTGATGTAAGGCCTATTGAGCAATTTGACATATGTCATTTACCCAATGCCATATCTAAGCCATATGATGATTTAGAAAAGACTGAAGAGCTATCTCAGACATTTGGGAATGATAATCTAGAAGGTAAAAAGATTTATTGTGTATGTAGATTTGGGAACGATTCCCGTTTAGCGACAAGACTACTCAAGGAAAAGTTTGGATTGAGCGAAGTTTATGATGTTATTGGTGGTTTAAACAAGTGGAGTGAGGACATTGAGACTCAATTCCCCAAGTACTAATAATTCTCCTGGTTATTGCTGGTGTGCCATATAGAGGTGATCTGTATAAAAAAAAAGTAATGAAATAGTATATAATAAAGGCATCAACTAGGAAGAAACCAAGCGCCAGATCTCAGATGTCGGAAGAAGTTACGGAAAATCCAGATGTATTAGACCTCCAATTTCCATATCCTAGTAATTGTATCAATATAATAGAGCCATTGAACCTTAGTCAATATAATGGCAGCCAGGTGTTGCTCATCTTGAATCAAGACATATCTATCCCATTCCATGTATTCAAGAGCATATGGCTAAACACCAAATTGCACATCGCTGTCGATGGCGGTGCTAATAGACTATTAGATTTCTGCAATGTCGGCGAATTGGATGTTGCCACTTACATGCCTGATTATATCATAGGAGACTTTGATTCGATTGAAAAGGCTACATTGAAGACATACAAAGCTTTGGGTGTGATTATAATACAACAGGAGACGCAGTATAGCACCGACTTGATGAAGGCTGTAAGCCTTTGCAATTTGGTTTTATATTATGGCTTCACTGACGATGGAAATATCGACCAGTATGATGGAATCGCCAAATTGGAAGAACATTACAGAAGCGAGACTAAGACAGCATCAACATCTTTGAACGACAAAAGAAATAAGGTTTTCATTATAGGTGGTATTGGCGGTAGATTGGATCAAACAGTGCATTCAATATCAATGCTATACAAGTATAGACAATCCAACAGCCATTTGGAGTTCTTCTATATCAATAAAGATTTTGAAGATTTGATATTTATTATTCCACTGGGCAAAAATTTCGTTAAGGTCAATACTGATCCTCCCACACAGAAAAGGATAGTTGGTTTACTACCATTCGGACCAGAAGTTACACTCAAAACAACTGGTTTAAAATGGGATATTGCCAATTGGAAAAGTCAGATTGATACCAAAATAAGTTCATCAAATCATATCGTAAATCAGAGTGGTGTGATGTTGCAGGGTGATAAAGATTTTATCTTGAATATGGTTTTATTTGATGAAGATTTTTGACCAGTATATAGGAGATTGAATGTGGATTGTTATAGGTTGTTGTTTGTGTTAAAATAAATATAAAAACATTTATGATTCATTTCCGTATCTTATGGTGAAGTTTCTTAAGAATAACCTCATACTTCAGTGTAGCGTTCAGTTCTCCTTGGTAGTATCCTGCCCAAAACCACGACATGATGAGTTTCTTGTCAACAGCTGATGAGTCTTGGTTGAATTGTGATAATAATTGTTCAAGTGTCTCTTGCAAATCTGAATGATCATCACCATCATCAACTTGTTCTTCTTCATTTTTTATGTCTTTGTGTTCTTCACTTGCATTAGCCACAGAAGGCAACCCTCCGTTGACCATCTGGTTATGAGACTCCATTATATATCTCCAATCATCGTCTATCTCAGTAGTGATAAGACTCATTTAGTTTTAAAACAATTACTATCTGCAGATAGATCTTCTCTTTTGCTTCTTCTACTTGTATTCTTCTTGTATAAAATAGGGGCTGTCCATGATTTGGATGATTCTAGTAGTCGTGTTTCAATTGTTCAATTAATTTTTCTCCAGAAAGTAAAAAAAATAAAAAGCTGCGGATTCTTAGAGCCCGAATTTTTTGGATTTTGTCAAGGGCCAGAGAAAAAAAAAAAATCGAATTGATTTCGATATTGTTGTTGTTGTGACAAGAGAAAGATACCCGTCTATCAATTACTCCAGACAGATCTACAGTCCCGTATCATTGTATTTCAGTTCTTCTTCACCAATTATATAAACACTTATTGCGCAATGTTGGGTAAACAATTCGTCCGTAACTTTTCATCATCTTCCAAGAGATTGGCGGACTACTCCAAAACGATCTCCAACTTGAAGGTCAATTCAGATACCAAAGTCATTTTCCAAGGTTTCACTGGTAAGCAAGGTACCTTCCATGCTCAACAAGCTTTGGAGTATGGAACCAAGATCGTTGGTGGTACAAACCCAAAGAAGGCTGGCCAACAACATTTGGGCTTACCTGTCTTTGGTTCAGTTAAAGATGCTATAAAGGAAACCGGTGCCACTGCCACCGGAATTTTTGTTCCACCATCAATTGCAGCTCTGGCAATTGAGGAGGCCATTGAGGCAGAAATTTCCTTGGCTGTGTGTATCACAGAGGGTATTCCACAACATGACATGTTAAGAGTTCATCAAATGTTGAAGACACAAGAAAAGACAAGATTGGTCGGTGGTAATTGTCCCGGTTTAATCGCCCCAGAACAATGTAAGATTGGTATCATGCCTTCAAACATCCACAAACGTGGTAAGATTGGTGTCATTTCAAGATCCGGTACTTTGACTTATGAAGCCGTGAACCAAACCACTGAAGTCGGTTTAGGTCAATCTTTAGTCATTGGTATGGGTGGTGACCCATTCCCAGGTACAAACTTCATCGATGCCTTGACTTTGTTTTTGAATGACCCAGAAACAGAAGGTATTGTTTTGATTGGTGAAATTGGTGGTACCCAAGAAGAAGATGCCTCAGAATTTTTGAAACAATACAACTTGACAAGAGATGTTCCAAAACCTGTTGTCTCCTTCATTGCTGGTGTCACTGCTCCACCAGGAAGAAGAATGGGCCATGCTGGTGCAATTGTAGCAGGTGGTAAAGGTGATGCAAAGTCTAAGATTGCTGCTTTGACAAGTGCTGGTGTTGTTGTTGAACCATCCCCAGCTAGATTGGGTAAGGCTTTGTACCAAGAATTTGTTAAAAACAACTTGTTGTAACTTCTCCAAGATAGTCAAAGTATAGGCGATAGGTGAAATTTACAAATGGTCCCCACTGTATAATTTCTGTTTTACGTGTATGTGTTTTAATTCAGCTATTTAGAATGCAACCGACTTTTTAGTTCCGATTAAACTCAGCAAAGTTTTCATGTTATTCGTTTACGGCAAGAATTTTTGATGAAGACATGTCACCACATCAGCATTCTACCAATGATACATCCAATTCTATATCTATAGTAGGACCTTACGCCGTCTTCTTCGTTGTCTTTGCAGCAGCTGCCAATTCTGCAGCGCTCAATTCCTTTTCATCATCCTTCAAGTTTTTCAACAACTGCTCATCAATATCCAAGTTTTCTTGAATATTCCACAATTCCTTATACAATGACTCATCACGTGCCAACAAGTCATGATGAGAACCCTCTTCTACAAGCTGCCCTTTGCTCAATACTATGATCTTATCAGCGTCGGCAATAGTTCTCAATCTATGAGCAATACTGACATTTGTGTTTTTAGTCTCCTTAAAAACTTCCCTTACCGTCTTCAACAAGGATTGCTCAGTTTGAGTATCCAATGCAGATGTAGCCTCATCGAAAAATGTTATTGGGGCCTTTTTCAATAGTAATCTCAGTATGGCTAATCTCTGTTTTTCACCACCCGAAATCATCATACCTCTCTCACCAACCATTGTATTTATTCCATCAGGAAGATCTTTCACCAACTTATCCAACTTCACCTGTGTTATGGCCTCCATAACTTCGCCATCAGTTGACTCCAAATTACCATACCGAACATTCTCCTTTATTGTTTCATTGAATAATGGGGTGTCTTGTGGTACTATTCCTATTTGCTTTCTTAAACTTTCCAAGTTTACTTTGGATATATCTTTGCCATCAATCAAAATCCTTCCTTCATTTGGATCATAAAACCTGAATAAAAGTCTTAGAATTGTAGATTTTCCAGCACCAGATGGACCGACAATAGCAACTTTCTCACCCAGAGGTATGGTGAATGAACAATTTCTTAAAATTGGTCTATCCACATGGTACCCAAAACTGACATTTTCAAATTTGATCTCTCCCTTGGTCAAGTTCAATGGAGGTGCGTTTGGAAGTGACTTGATCTTTTCATCATTGTTTTGTAGGGCAAATAAACTCTCCATATCCAATAACGACTGCTTTAACTCCCTATAAACACTTCCAAGAAAGTTCAAAGGTACACCCAATTGAAAAACCAATTGATTAATCAAGACTAAATCACCAACTGTCAAACTTCCTGCAGCCACACCTTGGCATGCCATATACATCATAGTTGTCAACAGGGAAGTAAAAATCAAGTTTTGACCACAATTCAAAAACAGTAATGAAGTGGCTACTTTGATGGAAGCATCTTTGTAGTTATTCAAAGCGCGATCATACTTCATTGATTGAAATGCCTCATTGTTGAAATATTTGACACTTTCAAAATTGATCAACGAATCTAAAGCGACACTGGCCAGCTCATTATCAGCTCTGTTTGCTTGCCTTCTGAAATTTGTTCTCCAAGCTGTAGTTTTAATAGTGAAGATTGAGTATGCCAACATTGTGAAAAATGTCAACAGTGCAAAACTGGCACCGTAGTTGTACGTTAATATACCACAAACGATACTGATCTCAAAAGTTATCGGCAAAATGTGAAAGATCATAGCACTCAAGACATACGATATACCCTTGGTACCTCTATCAATGGCTCTGGTCAACCCACCGGTTTGTCTTGACAAATGAAAGTTCAAATCCAAGTTCAATAAGTGAACAAAAGTGTTGGATGCCACTTTCATGATAGCATTCTGGGCCACTTTAGCAAAGATTGCATTTCTTAACTCTCCCAATAGGACGGCACCGAAACGGGCTCCACCGTATGCTAATATGATACCTCCAACCATGGTGGTCACTAAACCCACATCCTGAGCCCAGTCAACGTTCATCGAGTCAATGATCGATTTAAAGAAAAAGGGAACTTGCACGTTTAGCAATTTGGAGCTCACTAACATCGTCAACAGTAAAACAACTCTTACCTTAACTGAAGTTTGGTTCTTAGGCCACACATACTTCATCAAGTTCTTAATTATCCTCCACTGTGACACCATTCCAGATTGCTCATCTGTGATTCTTGTAGCCAGGGGTGCTGACTTATTAGGTGGTTGTTCCTTTTCAGATAAGTTGGGCTTTGCCAGTTGTGGGTTGACTGGTCCATTATGAATCTGCTGAGCCCTCAACAACGAAGTGGTACTGAGTGATCTTGAAGATGGTGTTTTGACTATCTTCGATTTTGGAAAAATTGTGGCTCTCAGCACCGATGATGAGCTTGAGGATGATACATATCTACCATAAGCAAAGATATTTGACTGCAGCAGTATAACCGACACAGGTCTTCTCATGTATATACATGTTGATCGCTTCAGTCCGTTGAGTAGAAGCACGCTCATAGTGCAGTGATGAGGTCTGACTGTGTTAGTTAGAATTCAGCACACACCTGAGATCGGAGTTGAAATATATCTAATATTTATTTTTTTGCTTCTCCTTTTTCAAAGCGCCCGAAACAAACAAAAAAACCGACACAGGAATGCGTATCGGCCGCGTTTTTTTCACCAACATGACCACCAATACCTTGACTGGCTTGCACGTCAAAAATGATACTACAATAGAGAATTCAGATGATGAAATACTTTGTTATTGAAGCTGAGCATTAGGTCGCTGAATCTAAACGTCAAGCAGGGGAAACATATTCACTCGCCAATAGCGACTTTTTTATCTATATCATCAATATCGATCATGTCAATTTTTTGTAATACCCTTTTTTCTGCACCTTTCAATATTCTGTGCTTTGAAAGAAACAATGTTCAACACTCAAAAGTTAAACATTGATTTGTATTGGAAACATCTCAAACCAAGCAAATCGTACTCCTTGTAATCTACCATCATCTCATTGACAACTTTGATCCTTCCATAAACAGAGCCACCCTTCCAACACAAAATCTGAGGGTCAATCTCTCTCGATGACGACAATATCTCCACTGGCAAATTCGTTCCACTTCCAAGTAGCTCCTGCACTTTGATCATCACGTCCAGTGTGATGATGTAAGGCTCTTCTTTTTCTCTTGTCTTCAGAATCTCTTGCTTGTCCAGTTCAATCACTTTCAATATCTCTTCCAAGTTCGAGCTCGACAACAATCTCGATCTCCAAATGTTGAGTCTATCATACAAGATGTTATCGAATCCACTTATTTTGGAACTTCCACCAACCAACAAAATATTTTCGTACAATTTTTTCAATCTAGCCAGGTCCATAAAGGAACTCTGCGTGATAGACTCAATAATCAGTATATCTAATGGTGTAAAATTTTCGGGCTCATCTGGTCTTCTCCATGGTTGTATGGATCCAGATATATCACTCAAATACTGAAGCAGATCCTGATCAGTTTTTGAGGTAATGCAGTTGTTTGAAGACGTTGTCTCCTGTGCTAGGGACCCAGGATCATCTAGCTTACCACTGAAGTAATCCACGTGTTTCGCAAAGACTTGTAGGTGAGATGGTACAGCTGGCTTCAATGTCTTGAAGATTTCAGGGTAAAATAAACCCATTGCACTGACCATGACTTCGTCAAAAACTTTGAAATCGTACTTCTCTGTCAATTTATTGGGTTTTCTAACCATGAAATTGTATACCTGAATGGCAACATCAGCATCTTGAAAAGTGACATATTTCTCTTTCAACTCTTCTGCCAACTTCATATCGTTCACATCATTTAAATCTAAATTTTGGTAAGGAAATTGATTTTGTAGAAGCATTGCGGTAAACAGTCTAGTCACATCCTCACCACCGTAATTTAGATTTATTTGAGAATTTTCCAAAATCATGCCTTCGTCAATGCAGCTGACCTTCGTAGTCGTGGCACCAATATCAACTATACAAGCTGAAGATATTCCTGATCCAAATGTAGCCGCAATTCCTTCCTGAATGACCGCTACTTTCCCAAAATTTAAGCTTTTTAAAAGCAAGGACATCAAATTGTCGATGTAAGTCTTGCTGTATAAATTTGGTATTATTAAGACCACTTTATAGTTGTTACTGATTTTTCTGGTGATTTGAAATTCGTTTTTCAACACTGAGCCAATTATAAGTTCCAAGTCGCCTAAGACCTCTTGTGTAGAACTATAACCTTCATCGTTGAAGTCACCATTTTTCAAGGGTGATCTCACATACCAATCTTCAAAACTATCCAACCTTAACAGGTCATGTCCAACCAAATATTTTTTCTCCTTCAAAGATTCTTTCGAACTTACGAATTCTAATCTGTGTATATCATTGTGCTCGGGGATCTTCTCAGGCAAGACTTTTTTGTTGAAATTATAGCATTGTTCAACAGAATTGGGCAATATTCTCCTCTTATAGTATCTCATTCTCTCCTTAAAGTTGGCCGTTATCTTTTGTTTGCTTGCATTGAACATCTCGTCATCAATGATTACGTCGCCGTCATCACTGACTTTACGATTAGGCAAAACTGGCTTCTCAACTTGTGTTTGGAACCGTGTCCCAGCTCTAGGGTACAGTATCACATTTGGTATGTCCTTCGGGTATACATCTGTAGCAAGCCCTATTCTTATGTACTTGGTCCCAGGATGAATCACAACTGTATCAGACCCAATTTTGGTAAACTCTATATCATCATCTTCATCATCATCTTCATCTTCATTATCATCATCTTTTACGCTCGTCAGAGGCAGCATAATGCTCTGTACTTCAGGAGTAGCAGATGCGCTTGTCTGTTTCAGCTTCTCTAAAATCTTTTGCTGTTTGGATTCTTTCAGTCGCAGATTAAACTCTTTGATGTCTCTCAACATCATCATTTGATCATCTTTTTTCAAGTAATCTGTGTAGTAATTTTTCTGATTGATCAAGGGAACCGGCACAATGCTTGAGACTGCCAATTTGTTCGAGACCTCCATTCTCTTGATACCTGACTTCTCAATTTGTGACTGCATTGTAGCCATTGCTTTAATTCTACCTTCCTTTCTCCTCGCCAACACCTCCGCACTAACTTTAGATCCCGGTTGAGCACCACCTTTTCTCTTTTTCGCCAGTTGGAACTCCGGATCAGGAGTCATTTCCATTGGAGTGGATTGTTCACTCATTGTTATATGATATTCTCCTTTGCCACCACACAGTTGTTACACTACACGGGAAAATTCTCTGTTTTGTTGAAATTCTTTTCATGCGATTTGTACAGATCCTGATAATTACCCTATTGGGAGGTTTTTGTAGAAGCAACACTTCAATTTGAGGTGATATGAAAACAAAGAAAAAAAGAGTTCATATTGTTATCAAAAAGAGTTAATCTAAGAAGGGAAGAAGGGAAAATAAACAAACAACAATGAGTCAGGATAACAAACATCGCTACAAGTCTGAGATCCAGCAGATGATGTTCGTTTCCGGTGAGACGGAGGACCCCTTACCTGAGACCTTGGCTTTGATTGAGGACATTGTCAGAGGTCAGGTTGTTGAAATTGTGTTGAAAAGTTCACAAACTGCGTTAGCAAGAGGATCCAAATCTGTAGCTCCTGAAGATGTGATCTTCTTAATAAGACATGACAAGGCGAAAGTTAACAGATTAAGAACATACTTGAGTTGGAAGGATGTCAGAAAGAATGCCAAAGATCAAGAGGAAGGAAACATTGGAACCGGTAATGATTTGATTGAGGAAACTGCAACTCAGGCATCTGCACCTCTTGCTGGACAAGACAACAAGATGTTGAAAAACTTCAAAAAATCAAACATCAAATTACCTTGGGAATTGCAATTCATATTTAATGAACAACCTATTGATAACAATGAAGATGCTGAATTGGATGATGCCGAAAAGGAACTGACTATTGCTTCGTTGAAAAGATTAAAAACCAATGATGACAGAACAAAATACATGACAAAAGATGAGTATGTGCATTGGTCTGAGTGTAGACAGGCGTCTTTCACTTTCCGTAAGGCTAAAAGATTCAGAGAGTGGTGTGGAATGTCACATTTAACCGACCAAAGACCCCATGATGATGTCATTGATATCTTGGGGTTTATGACTTTCGAAATGGTCTGCAGTATTACTGAAGAGCTGTTGAAGGTAAGATATTTGGAAGACCAAATTGCCAAGGACAATATTTCTTCAGTTGAAAAGAAGAGAAAAAGGGTGAAACAATATCTTTTCGATCCTCCTGATGATTCCAAATATCCATTGAGGGCAGAACATATTGAGGAAGCTTGGAGACGTTTACAAAGAGTAGATTTCAGGAGTAAATGTCTTGGGAATTTTAGAGGTGGTAGATTTAGATCGAAAACAAATTTGATATGACATAAAATAGCTAACCAATTTCAATTCATTGGGGCTATCATTGACTTCAATATATAAATAAAAGCGTGATTTGAATAAAGCAAACCAATAATAAAATACAACCTGATTTTGTAAATAATGAGTGACTAGAGCCCAGGCTGAGGCCAGCTGTTATAGATTGAATGAACAACCTATTCTGGCTTTACACCAATATTGTTGTGGTTTCTGAACATCAAAACCCCGTTATCACCATCGACAAATTGACAGCTTCTGGCAACTTTCCATAAACTTAACCACATGTTTTCACCATTATATCTATAATGTTGACCCATAACATCTTTGATCAGTGCAGTGGCCTCTCTAGCATTGTAAAATGGAATTCTGCTTACGTAATGGTGCAAAACGTGAGTTTCGATGATATCATGGAAAATGTGTTGACCAATAAATCCATAGTCCCTATCAATGGTGGCTGCTGCACCTTTGGCGAAAGTCCACTCTTCATTTTCATAATGTGGCATTGATGGATCTGTATGTTGCAAAAATGTAACAAAGACTAACCAGTGGTTAGTCCACATCCATGGGAACAACCACAAGACACACATGTTGAAACCGCCAAATCTTTGATACCATTGGTAAACTACCGTCAATGTTGCAATCATACCAATATCAGACAATACAATGTACCAATAATCTTTCTTGTCAAAGATAGGAGAAGATGGGTTGAAATGAGATCTTCCAATAGCAGAGTGACCTGGTTGTGGTTGTCCTGTAGCATTTGTGGATAAGTACAAATGCAATCCACCAATTTGTTGGAAAATTAACGTTAAAAAAGTATGAATTGGAGTTTCCTCGGTTAATTCACTCACTTTTAATTTTCCCTTGGCTTCCAAATACTCTTCTTTAGTGTATGGAATAAATACCATGTCTCTGGTCAAATGACCTGTGGCCTTGTGGTGCTTTGAGTGAGAAAATTTCCATGAAAAATATGGGACTAATAAGTAAGAGTGCAAGACCCAGCCCACAGTATCGTTGACCCAACCATAATCACTAAATGCAGAATGACCACACTCGTGAGCCAAAATCCATAAACCAAAATAGAATAAACCAATGGAGTAACTTAATACTCCCCAGCCGATGAATCTCATCCAAGCACTTGGTAACATTGGGATAACTTTATAACCAACAACGGCCAAGATACAGCTGCAGAAGATGTCCCTAACAACGTAGCCCATAGATTGCAACAATCTACGCTCATAACAATGTTTTGGTATGGCACTGAGAATATCCTTGATTGTGTAATCTGGCACTGTAAACACGTTACCATTGGTGTCAATGGCAGTTTTTGGCGTGTTGTTGGACAACGTCGCAACGTTTTTACTCAACTTTACCGTACTAGCAGCTGTCTCATGCTGAATTTGGCCTGAAGTAAGACTGCTGGCTTCCACAGATGTCATCTTTTTTCTGTTCAATGGAGATCAAAATTAAGTTATTGGAGTAGGCTTAGAAACTGATATAGAGGGTTGAAAAGATAGGGGATCACAGCTAAAGAAGAAAAAAAAAAAAAAAAAAAAAAAATTTTCTGTGTGGTCTAAGATTTCATACTGTTGTTCCCAATTCGGAACAGCGACGACGACGACTCAAATGAAATAAGTTTAAAAAAATTAAATTAGATAAGCGAGTACGCGCTGATCTGTATTGGGATCTCAGTACCTAAACAAACTATAATGATTGACAACATTAAATTGGCAAGCCAAAAGCTCTTTGATGATTGAAAACTAAGTGAAAGTGATGAGTCTTACGTATCACTAAGCACTGCCTTCAACATTGACCAATCCATATACGATTGACTCATATGGTTTGGATTTTTGATTTCCCAACATTTGTAAACTTCTCAGCGTCCGAAGCTGGTAAAATTTATGATAAGACCTGATCTTGGCAATCGAGTAACTCAATCACCAGCTTTTAGCGATTCTTTGAAATGGTCTCTATCAATTTCTTTTGGAGTATAGCGGCTTTCTCGATTATTTTCTTCAGCATATACTTGTGGAATTATCTTATCATTCATGAAACTGATCTATTCGGTTCCAAATCACAAAGAAGCTCGGTAGTGGTATTAGTCGTCTCTTTGAATTGGATTTCGGTGTTGACGTAATTTACCACAACAACATCATTGAATTTAATGATATTAATGAGGAAGAGCTGGTCGATGCAAACCCAGTTCAAGAATGATAAGAGATATGAATAAAAGCTATTCGTATCAATCAGAGTTTCGGTGACTACCTTGAAATATGTTAGGATCGAAAATTTGTGAAGACCAAGGGTGACTGTGATGTTGGCAAAGACGAAACGCCATCCTAGTTTCTTGATTCCAAAAACCAGAGCACATTCTTCATGTGTACTAAGCTTGAGAGCCGTAACAACAAAAGTCTTCAGCTTCGGTTGGGTTTTCTGTTGTATCATGCATCAAAACATCAAACCAACTGAGAAACTCAATACAAAGCTTATAGCTAGAAGGATATCAAACTGCTTTCTTTCAATCGACAATAGGCTATTGTCAAATGCAAACAATTTTTTGAAATTGCAACCAATGTTATCGAAAAGCTCAATCAAAAACTCACGAATATTATGTCTATCAAACAGAGGAATTTTGAATGAGACTTGATCGTGCTGTACATCTTGAGGTTGTTGCTGAATCAACAGCAGCTCACCACTATGATCGGTATCAGGTGAGTTATTGAGTTGAGGAATTTCACTTTGAGCTGCTGTAGAGGTCACGAATGGAACAGCAGTATTGTGTTGTTCTCTTAAGATTTCCTTGACTTTGCCTTCAAATGCATTCACTAGTCTTCTTCTTTTGAATGGCTCAAACACAAGTTGAACCAAGACAAATAGAAAAACGTTCACCGTCATGAGCACAATTGTACCCCAGGTGGAAAACTTCCTGATTTTGTCTGACCAGATTTGTTCCTCGTGATACCTTGTCAAAATGCTTGTGGTTAATTTCTCATCGTTCTCATCCAGTTTCTGTTCTAAATCTTGTAAAATCTTTCTATTTTCCTTTTCTTGCTTTTCTAAAACATGGTCATTTTTGTATAAATCGGTGAATCTTTCCAAATCTTGCAAAGACCATGAGTTTTGTCTTTGTAATAGTTCGTTCACTTGTTTTTGAGACATTGATCTCAACTCGATAGACTTATCATAGTCGGCCTTGGCGACAACCAACTGCCTTTTCAATTCTTCTTTGGTTGCCTCATTGACACTTATATCTTGCTTCAATTTCTCCACTTTGGTATAACCTGTTAAATCGTTGACGATCCTAAGTATGATTGGAAATGCATTTCTTAATTCCTCTGCGTTATATTTCAATCGATCTGCCAAATGCTCACTTGAAGATTTCAGCTTCTCGGGAGTGGCGTTTTCCCCATATTTTTTTAACTCCTCTTTCAATTGTTGAAAGTTCTCATTTTCTTTGATCTTATTCATTAATTCTTGGTATGATCCTGATATTTTTAAATCATCCTGAGCTTTTGCTGAGGGCTCTTCATTTTTCTTTGCAGTTTGCTGTTTGGATTCGTTTTTTTTCAACTTTTCATCCCAAACCAGCTTATCAATCAGATCTGTGACACTCTTCGATTCTTCCAACTCTCTCTTTTTAGCTTCGATGAATTTTGTCCTTTCTTCGGATTCCATGGTTTTCTTTAATTCTTCTCTTTGCTTTATGCCCTCCTTCCATTGATTGAGAACTTTTTCGTCCAATTCTCTTTTGTTGTCTCTGTCAGAAGATATGGATCTCCATTGTGAGTTGCTAGCAATTTTTAGCAAAGATCCATTTACCGGAACATGTGCAATTATTAGTCGTAATTCCCTTACCGGAAGGTGTTGTTTTCTTATGATGTACATTATACGGATTCTCGATCAAATACATGCTTCAGATACGCAATAAAGAAAAAAAAAATGTATAACAAAAAAGAAGCATATCATCATCAAGCGAATGAGATACTTAACACTTGAAGCAATATGGTAGGAATTTCCTTAAAGCTAAAGCAAGATGTTGCACCACCCAAAAAGAAGATTGGAGGTTTCTCTTTGAAGAAACTGAGTTCTACCGGCCAGAAAAAATTGAAACTGGGAGTGCTATCAAACTCTATCGAAGAGGAAGAGACGATTCAAAAGATAGCGATAAGGTCATCGGATGATTTGATACCTGAAAAGCCTAACGAGGTGGTGATAGATCTTATACCAAACAATTCTTTGATTAGCTTGAGGAGGCAAGAGCAGGAACTGTCCCTGCAAAAAACTGATGGGCAGCAGCTCTCATATGGTCTTAATATATTAGAAGCTAGAGAAGAAGTACCCAAACTAAGTCCCAATGATCTCCAAGCTTTAGTAAAGCCAAAGCAAGGTGAAGAATCTAAGACTGATAGAGCCAGAAAGGCACTTCTCGCAAATGAAGGGTTCAATAATATTGAAACAATTGCCATTCCCATACGTGGTAAGCGAGGAGTCACAGAAATGGAGGAGTCTAATGATGATGAAATAAGTGACGAACCAAATTATGAAAAAATTTCAGTAGATGAATTTGGATTGCTGTTTTTGAAAGGATTAGGGTATGATCCTAAAGATGATGATACAAGGATGAAGAAAACGGATCAGAAGAAACGAAAGTATGGAAATCAAGCTGGCTTGGGATCAAAAAGTGGGTGAGTGGTATACTCGTTTAAAAAAAATAATAACGGATCGAGAATGCATTAATTGAATCTATTGTAGTGAGAGTATTAACTTATATTAACGATTGAAAAACTTGTTTTTCCATTTATCAATTTTATATATCAAATGAGTGATTCTTGATATAAAAACTTTAAAGGATCAGCTTGAAATTTTCTATCGTAAACATCTCTTTGTAAATCTGTTTGTGCCATTTTTCTCAAACATTCATAAAGCTCTAATCTGAAATGATACCAATTTTTTCTTGTATTTGAATTGTAAGTGCTAGAATTCAAATCAAAATTCATTTTAGGTATCATCATCATGTTACCCAATTGATGTCTTCTTGAGAATTTGGCAGAATTTCTGGAAGTGAGATAATTGATTGAATTTTCATATATTTGATTTTTGTTCTTTGCTCTCAGGCTCTTTAATTGCCGTTCATCTTCAGCTTCCGTGTCTCCAAAATCTTTCAATGTCCTTTTATAGTAGTCCTGCGACAACTCTAATATGTTATGTGGTTCTTGTTCTTGTTCTTGTCGTATGAATTGTTCCTCGAATTGAGTAGTTTTTTTTTGTAATTTGATTTGGGTCATTCCCTCTTGAGACTTTGGTATACCAGATATTAGTAATTGCAACTCATTTATACTTCTTCTCAAGTCATGATTACAAGAATTGATGATTCGAAGCAATATAGCATCTTCAACGTCAAACCTCAATATCAATGCCATAATGGCCAAATAAGCTATAAACAAGGTCTCATTGACTTTCTTAAACTCAAAGAATTTCACCAGTGATAACCAATGTGGTAACTTTGATACTTCCTCATTTGATATGGTCAACACTATTGGTTTCCTTGTACAAAGTAATACATTTCGTATGGTTTGGAAAAAAGTATCTTCATCATCAGGTATCTCATCAAGTAAAACGCAACTATCTTGTTTCATATGATTCTCATATTTTTGATGCACCACCATCTCTCTGATTTCCTTTCTGTCCAAAGTCGATGAGTCCAAGTCATATATGTATGCATTCAAATCTTTTAATATTGCTTGAACCGCTGCCGTTTTACCAACTCCATAATTCCCAGTCACTATCAAGATGGGAAGTTCCCAATCTTTTTCAACCCCATCTTCCTCCGCATCTAATAAATCATTGACAATAAACGAGTCTAATTCTCCGGGTAGTAATGATTCTTCCTGGTTTTTCTTGAAAAGGTGAGACCTATTCGGTTTCTTTTTCGGAAGCCTCTCAAAATTGTCCTCAAACCACTTTCTCAATTGTTTGGATTTCTTAGATGGTATAAGTAATGCATGATGGTTTCTAGGTTTGAATAAATTACATAGCAAATTATGGTTCTGTTTTAGTTCAATTTGAAATCCCTCACTTTCCGATAAAGAAAGCAACTCTATAAGCCTTGAGTTACTACCACAATCAACAATTTTTTGTTGTATCATCTCCATGATTTGTTCCTCTGTGATATCATTATACGTATAGAAAAACTCTGATATTGTTGGGTTCTGTGGTGATATGATTTGACCAATCCTTGGATCATCTTCATTGTACAACTCACTCTCAGAAATCGTTACCGTTTGCTTTCTAGTCCATGGGAGTGGTTTAAATTCAAATTTTTCATCAGCAGCAGCATCGCATATATGAAAATTCATTTTTTTAAGTACGGGCTCTGGGATGGGCTTGTTAATACCTTTCTCCTTCATCAACTTGGACACTACCGCTCTCTCTGCCACATCTTGAAAGAAAGAGTGACTGATAACATTGGTATCAACAATTTCTTCGATTAGATCTTCCTTGTCTACCTGTTTTTCAACTTTTTCTTGTTGTCTTTCTTTAAATTTTTGAAGCACATCTGTAGCAGAAATTTTAGATTTGAAAATTGGCGTCAGAACTCTTGATTCAGCAACGATTTCAATTTCTTTTTCGAGTTGCTGTTGCTGCTGACCTATAATTTCTTTAACTCCAAGTATATCCTTGATGTTTACCCTATTCTGAGTATCACTAGAAATCTCAGTTATATCCTCATCTGTGGAAGACTCAGAGATATGAACAGTCTCATTATCTGATTTTCGTAAACGCTGTAGCTTCAGTTGATTGAATTTGAATGACACTACAAACTTCCTCTTTACAATATTTGATTTGGCAAATATATCCTTTGGGTGAACTCTATTCGCTTGTAGTGATATCAATTTGGATTTGGCAACTTTTAAAGTCACTGGCATTGTTTTCAAGCCTTGGTCTAATTTTTCATCATCTGTTATTGATTTTCCACCCCTCTTCTTCGGCACGTTTTCAAGTAAGTCATGATTTTGTGTTGACTTGGTTTGTTGTCCCGATAATAAGTTCATCAAAGCAAATCTGGAGTTACTCGATCTTATCATCTTTGGCCCAATTTCTTCAGGCAGAGTAGTGGGTATGATCTCGCCTCCTTCAGGTTCATTCTTAGTAGACTTTTGTCGTATCTCAAAGAACCCTTCAATGTTAGATTGCATAGCTTGGTTGAAGAAGCCCTTAAATCCCGAGTCCTGTAAAGCTTGTCTGCCTATCTGTATTATACAAAGTATAAAATGTGTCATTAAACCAGATTCATTTTTTTTTTTTGTGTTAAAGAAAACGCGAAAAAAAAAAGAGACATTAATTCTAAACTTGATAAAGTGATTATAGATGATGATACTACGTATATTCTTTCTTCACCACTGCTGGGTGGTGGGGCATCAATTGAAAAGATCACATCCTCGTTAATAATACTTTACACATTGGGAAGTTCAATCCAAAACCATGATATCTTTCCAATTCTATCAATATCTTTCCTTCATTCTCGATGCAACAGTTCTCAAGTTACCATAAACTTTACCTGGTGGAGAACCCAAGATCAAAGCTACAACAGCCTTTCTTGCCATTCTTATATGTGTGAACCCACCTAAAATGTGTATCTTTGAGTCTGCCAATACAATTCTTGTCCTTGTGGCGTTTTCAATGGCAAATTTGGTTTTACCATCTTTACCAGCAATTCTACCTATAGCACGAGATAAATGGTCACCGTGTAAAGTCTTAATATCCTTGATTTCAAAAGTTTCGATATATAAATCGTCCAATCTTAAAAGAGCAATGGCATCATCGACATCAAAGCCCAATGTAAACAGTCTTATAAAATCAGCACCTTTTTGTAATGCTCCAGGATCAGTAGTTTTACTATTTGTTCTCAATTCAACTGTTTTTGTTTTCAAATTCATCCTCACTTGTAAATTTAAATGGTCAACTAATGGTGGATAAATTTTGGGCCATGTGCTTTTTAAAGGAGTCATTCTATGTGGTGGGACGGCAACTTTTCTAGTCTCCAATTTTACTTTTGAACCTGAAGTCGAGGCACTGTTGAAACGTGGTTTCCCACTCTCATCTAATACCAATCCTGTTGTTTCTTGTATCTTCAGGTGTTGTAATTCAGGGGCAATAACTTCTTCATTACCTGTCATTGTTGCATCTATCAATACCTCATCTTCGTCTTTTATGTTGTTGATAGCCAGAGGGACTGGTTCGATATTCTGTACTGCAGTTGGAGCAACCATTATTTTTTTTGATAAGTGATATGATAATAATATAGACAGTTGGTTGGATATCCTCTAATCAAGTGAGTGATATATATATTTTACAGTATACTAAATAGTTCTTCTTCTAATGTGTCTTTTTTCCCTTTAATAAAAAAAGGAAAAATTTTTTAAATTTTTTAAATTTTTTTTTTTTCTTCTTTAATTTTTTGCCTGTTGGAGTTTTATTATTATTTCACCACTCTGATAAGAAAATTATTATCATCATCTTTCTAATAAAAAATTGGAAAAATAAATTGAAAGAGAGAGAGGAGTAATAATAATAATACAAGAATCCATAAATGAGACTTTATATCTCACCATCAAGGTCATTCTTATCCATATTATTTATCTACAGATTATTTTTTCAATTTTTTTTGCATTTATTTATCTACTCGATCACATATCACAAACTCTCATAAACAAACAATTAGTATTGTCTAAAAGACTAATTATAATTGATATGCTGACGATATGTTTTTCTTTTAAAATGCTTTTTTTATAGTAGGCTACCTATTATGTTCAATATTGCTCTTCTTTCCATCATCATTAATATATTTTTTGATGTCGTATTATATAGCGAGAGTCCCAAATGCTTTCAGACTTCATACATACATACACACACACATCTGCATTTATGAAAGAAATTGCTTATATGCTTATCTCTAACAACAAAGTAAATTTTGATCCAATGCTTTAGAAATGAAAAGACTCTTTTGTATTATCAAAGGGATCAATGATACATATATCTAATGAATAAATGTTTAAGACTTTTTTCCATATTACAACTATATTCAATCAATATTCACAATTGATTTTACTTCAAATGTGCGCAATGAATTTCCCGGGCTCACACGTGAGAAAAACAGAAGAAAATAAAAATTTATATATATTTTCAAAAAAAAAAAAAAAAAAATCTTTAACAACATTGCCGTCTTCTATTATTCCCTTTTATACTTATTCACAATCACTCTCATCTTGTTCATATATTTAGCATTTGCATATTCATTTCATCTTATCATATAGAGGCCATCTGCTCGATCCTTTCTATTATACTTGTATATATCATCCCCTCCGTTGAAATTTCATTACCTGGGAGATACACACACATCCACTTTTCAATTTTTTCGATTTCACCCACCCTAAATATGTTTTCATCAAATGGTCTCAGATACAGCAATATTTCAATTCTCCGGAAACTTGGGCTACCTCTGAACTCTTATCACAAACAATTCATAAGTCATATGGCAACCGTCAGTGGAAAACTTCTGGTACGACAACAGAATTATAGAGATGCTTATCCACTTTGGCGGCAATCCCTAAAACAACAACAACAGAGGAGATCATTTAGCGCCGGATCCATACTTTATCAACCAAAACATACAAAAGAGCAATTACTCTCTCAATCCAGGCATTTCATAGATCGGTTGAAAATCCGATTTAAATGGGTATTGATCAGACAAAATCGACCATTCAATATCGATGAAATAAGTGCCTTTATCTCATGGATTGTGATGGGACATTTATTATGGTTTATCATTGGAACAACCACATTTTTCAGTTTGATTTTTTATTTGTTTGATAAATTTGTCAACGATCAAAATGTAAGAAACAAATATTTGGTCAAATTACTGAAATTTGATACTTGTTATTTGGATATCAAAATTGAAAAAAATTTCAAATTGAATTACAAAGATGGTAAAATTATCTTTCAAAATTTAAAGATCAATGGACTCAAGATACAACAAATTGAATTAAATCTTTCATTCCAGAAATGGCGTGAAGGCAAAGGTTTAATCAAAGATCTCAAAATTGATGGCTTAAGAGGTTCAGTGACAACCAATCAATTTGACTTGACCAAATTTTTCCCACAAAATTATGAATTAGAAAATTTTGTCTTAAATGATTCAATAATCAATTTGAATAATGTCAAATTGCAAGTATTTCATTGTCAATTGGATAAATTAAGAAATAAATCGTTATTTTATGATTTATTCAATTCTGATAATTGTAATGGAGCTATAAATGATTCATTATTCACAATTCATACAAAGCAACTGAACAGAAATTATGCATCTTTCGAAGAGTTAGATAAGATCAATTTAAGGCTGGAAGTCAATAAAAATCCAATCCGTACGGGTAATCAAACATTGTTTGGAGATGTGATTGATTCCATTTTGAGAAACCCTATAGGATTGGATTCGAGAAGTTCGCAAGCCAAAGTCTCTCAAGAGACGTTAAATAAAATCATAAGATTTAGAATAGATGAATTGGATTTGTCAAATATTCCAAAGCCTCCCACTTTTGAGTGGATTGAATCGGGGAAAATGGAGCTAATTGCTGACATCATGTTCCCAGATGAACCAAAAAATTATTATGAGACAACAATTAACGAGGAATTGAAAAGTTTGATCGGTGGCTTGTTTGCCAAATTGAACCCAAATCAAATTGAAGAATCACTGGTAGATTCAAATAATGATACCCTTAACGAATTAACGAAACCCATTGATACCCTGACGACGATATCATCCCCTATTGCTACTACAAATACACAACTCAGACTTGAACCACGTAAATATGTCATGATTGACTTTAAATTTCATTTCAAAAATTTAAAGCTGAAAGCTGTTCACAACAACTCCCAAATGAGTCCAGACTTGATCAAATTCATCAACAATTTCGATCCAGAGCAAAGTTTTGAATTGACAGCTAATGAATTGGATACATTGATCATGGATGAGAGCTTGTTTGATCATGATGTTACAGCGATGAATGACCATCATACCGACGATCTCTCCATCAATTTGCCACCATTAGATTTCAGAATCATTGAAAATGTTAAAACCTTAGATCTGGCAAGATTTGTTGATGTAGTATCCTCTGAGTTGATTAGAGTTTTGAATAATTTGAAAATGGAAAATGACTTGAGAGTGAAAAAATATACGGATAAAACTTATCTCATTAGAAACTTGATATTGATAGGATTAGGTGTTTGTTTGATATAGTGCAATTTGTTTCTTTTCTAAAAATCTGCTCAGTGAAAGTGGTAGTATAAAACGGTGGGTAAATATGTATTATGAGATGCGCTAAAGTGAAAAAAAAAAAAAAGATAAAAAATAAAATAAAAAAAAAATAATGGTTAAAGGTAAATTTTTCAGTAATTACCATATACGTCATAGATCAGTTAAAATTGGAAACTCCTTAGTGATGATTAGAAACTTACACACCACAGCGTGTCGAAGTGGGAGATTAAAGCAGAGCTTGAACGCTTTTACAAAATCAGATATTGTCAGCCTACCTTTGTCGAAGAAGGATATTAAATATAAAGAGAATAAGATACTGAAGTATGAAAAGCTGAAAGCTGCCAAACCATTTACTAAGAACACTGCCAAAGGTATCATAGAGAACAAATTAGGAATTCAAATCGAGGAATTATCACCAGAGACATCATTTTCTGAAGAGCAATTGAAGCAACTTTTCAAAAATCCTAATAAGAGATTAATTTATAGTTTTTTAGGAATAAGTGGAGAACAATTAAAAGATGCAGTCATCGTTGATAAAGATGTCAACAAATTTTTGAAAAGAGATGAACTTACAAAAGCTATTTATCTTTGCAGATTGGCTAGAAGTAAAGGTTCTGTAGGGATGAATCAGATCATGAAATATTTGTTAGATCAAGGAAGACCGGATGAAGCATTATCGTTATACCAATATAGAAAGAAATGGGGAGTAAATCCGAATGAATTCACATACAGCATATTATTTGAGGGTTTGTCGAAGCAAGAGAAACCTATCAATTTAAAAACAATTTCTTCCTTGGACAAGATCTTGAAAAAATTGAGAGAAGATGATCAACTTTCAGTGATACATCTCAATACGATTCTAAAAGCTTATTTCAATTCGGTTGATATATCAAGAGCATTTGAATTATTTGATACCTTAGGTAGAAAAGAAGGAATCGATGTCAAATTATTTTCCGTTTATTTGAAAGGTTTAAGTCAATCAAGTGAAAAAAATGATAGCTTTATAGTGAAACAAGCTGATGCATGTTTTAAAAAGGCTCTTAGCATGCTACAATGGAGACAAATTGATCCACAGTTGATATTATCTTACTCTTTGTGTTATTCAAGAAGGAAGAACTTGAAGTATACATCAAGGTCAATCAATATTTTAAGATCATGGTTTAAGATTTGTGATGAAGATATCATCAATCAAATTGTAAGATTTTCAGAGCCACAAGATTATAGGTTTCAACATATAGAGCTGATACGTGATGATTTGATTGAATTGAAAGATTTGAACCCATTTAACAAGAGATTTCCTGTTAATCGATACGTTTTAGACGCTTATATGGCTTCATTCCAAAAATTGGGATTGCCAAAGAAGGCTGCTGAAGCATTTAATGAGTTATCCGATAGGGTTGATGTTGATGTCAGTCTTGTCAATGGTTATTTGAATTCAGTTGTCAGATCCAAACCTGTTTTAAATGATATGAGTCCCTTTCTGGAGAATAAATTCACAGAAAACTTGCAAAAATTTCAAAATTTCAAAATTCAACCAAACATTGAGACAAATGTCATTATTTATAAATTTTTAGATGAGAAAATTTCAAAATTTGTTATAAATGAAAAAAATGATGATTTGAAATTACAGAATTCGAATTATCTTGCAGATTTTTTAGTTGATCTCATGAAGCTCAATGTTGAGTTACAATCAACTGACTTATCAATTCATCAGACAATCGACTTCTTAAAGTGTTATAATAAGATTCAAAATCAAATCCCTTTCGATAAGCAGATAAGTTTTTTGGATTCAATCTATTTCAATCAATTACAATTAAGCAACATTGACAATAACATATCAGATCTGAGATTATTGCAACGGGTTAGATCACTTGAAATCACTTGTCTTGCATTTTTGAAAAATCTGATATCGCTGTTACAAAATGATGATAACAACTATAAAACCGAGATCATTTGGAGTTCGATCAATAGAGTCAAAAATCTGATTCAAGCACATGTTCATTATATCAACAGCATTAATGAAGTTGAAGATCCAGGTTTTGAGAAATTAAATGAGATTGTAAATGAAAAAAAAATGAGTATTAGAAGTTACAAAATTTTGATTCTTAAAGAGAAGAAAAATTGAAGTTATTTTGGGCTTTATTGCATGTATTTATATATTGTGTAGTTTAGTTTAATGAGTAAGTGTTGATCATGACATATTCAACACTTTTTGCTGGAAATTGATGTGTTTTGTTTTTTTTGGGGATATATTGAAAATATTATTATGAAATATAAGGTTTTTGTATCTTCGAAGCTTCAAGTTCTCCCCATTTATAACTTTGATTCGAAGCAATTGGGAGATGCCCCACACAAAAACTTAAGCAATTCGTCGACTATATTGTCCGATTGCATTAACACAGTAAATCTATCTCTTTATAATTTCACGCCTTTGAATTTAAGGATATAAAACACCTTCTTCCGATATATATATGCAAATTGCGCGAAATCGATTCTTTTAATTTGTTTAAAAGAGAAGAGATAAGAAGCCATATTTGAACAAATTTCAATGAACAATATTGAGCAATGGGTCAGACACCATCAGTGGAGAATACCACTGAATTTTTGCACTCATGTGACTTGGGAAACTTGAAAGGGCTAACTTTTTACAACAGTCATGGTGAGCCCACGTGTCATAGGTTCACAAGAGTTAGATATGCAAAACCAGTAACTACACACAACAGATGGAAGAAACCTGAACCATTGGATCATGACTATGATTACAGTGGAGTTTATAAAGAATTCGGCTTATCCTCACCTCAACCAAGCGTACCTACCCCACCGATGAACAAAGTTTACGTCAGAAGAAAAGGTGATGAAGATTGTGATTTCTTGAATATTTGGATCCCAGCCACTGAAACGAATAAACCTGAAAATGGTTGGCCAGTATTGATCTATTTGTATGGTGGGTTTTTAAAATATGGTGCACCAAGTGTTACCAATGCATATCATCCAATTCATCTTTTTGATGATCGGAATTTTTTAAATAAATGTATAATAGTGGCACCAAGTTATCGAATCAACCTGTTAGGGTTTTTAGCATCAGTAGAGTTACAAGAAGTGAAGAAGACACTTAACTATGGATTCTGGGATCAGAGGTTAGCTATCGAATGGTGCTTCAAGAATATTGGTAACTTTGAAGGCGATCCCGAAAAAATCATCGTTGGGGGTGTCAGTGCAGGGCTGTATGCTGCTTTTTTCCAATTGGCTTATGAGATTTACCATCCAAATGAATTACAAATCATCAAGAAGATTGCTCTATTCTCAAATTGTATTTTTGTTCAACCCAAAGGTGTTCGTGAATTACAAATACAGTTTGATGAGCTACTAGATAAGCTAGATATTGATAAGGAATTGACTTCAATAGAGAAACTAAGATTATTAGAGTCAATTGATGCTGAGGTGTTGATTGATCAGATCAATAAAATGGAAAATCACACTTACAGAGCAGTATCAGACAATGATTTCGTTTCTGAAACATTGTTGCAAGATATAAAAAGTGGCAAGTTTGGTAAACTCATGAGAGATAAAGGCATTGATTTGCTTATTGGGGAAACTAGCAATGAAGGGGCCAAATATGCAACATTTAACTCACCAGAATCGCTAAATGACTTGAGGTTACAAGTGCTGAATTTTTATCCAGATCATGTCTGTGACGTGCTTCTCAACGAGTTGTACAAAGTGAATGACCTAAAGGATGAAAATAATAAAGAGTTTCCAAAAGAGGTGATGCAAATATTTGGTAAGATTGTCTCTGATGGCCAAGTTTATGCTTCTTCAAGGGGATTTCTCAATGCAATAGTGAGAGGTGGATTTCCTGAATCCGCTATTTATAGGTATCAAGTTGATTTCTTGAATGACTACTACAAGCCACACTGCCCCAATGACCTAGTGGGAGTCCCGCATGGTTTGGATGTCCCCCATTGGTTTTTCGCTTTGGATGACGGTATAACTGAACTGGAATCCATTCATTTAAAGACATTCATTGAACCTTATACTCGATGGCTTAATTTCAAATCTCCAAAGGATATAGACTGGGGTACTTCAAACGTGAAACAATTGAGAAAATACGCAAATGACGAGAGCACTAAGATAGTTGAGGACAAAAATTGGGATTGGGGGATCAAGGTCACTGATGCCGTTTATGATGTTCAGTAAAGTGAGATAAATCCCTTATAAATGTGTAATTGCTAGTTACAATGGTTCACACAATAAAGTCGTGTAATATTCTTTTTTTTTTTTCTTTCAACTTTGAGAGAAAGCAGAAGAAAAATCGGGTGGCCAAAATAGAAATTAATACACACACACGAGATTTCACACTCTTTTTCAGATCACCAACGTAGTTCAATATGGAAGAACTTGGTATCAGCACAGCACAACAAGCAGACCTTATAAGTCAGAGCAACTCATTGCTTAAGAAGTCTTCAAATAAACAGCAATCAAGGGAGGCCAATGATGTTTATTTGAGGTTAAAAAAATTGGAGAAAGAGTTGGAGCTATTATCATTGCAAGAAGAATATATAAAAGATGAGCAACGTCATTTGAAAAGGGAATTGATCAGAGCTCAAGAAGAGGTGAAAAGAATCCAGTCCGTTCCATTAGTTATAGGGCAGTTTCTTGAACCAATTGATCAACAAACTGGTATCGTCTCTTCTACCACGGGATCTAATTATGTTGTGAGGATTTTATCGACTTTGGACAGAGAATTGTTGAAACCTTCATCGTCAGTGGCATTGCACCGCCATTCTAATGCTTTAGTTGACATATTGCCACCTGAAGCAGACTCATCGATATCGATTGTCGGTGAAGACGAGAAGCCAGACGTTACATATAATGATATTGGTGGTTTGGATATGCAAAAGCAAGAGATCAGAGAGGCTGTAGAGTTGCCTTTGTTACAAGCAGATTTATATAAACAGATTGGTATCGATCCACCAAGAGGTGTCTTGTTATATGGGCCGCCAGGTACCGGTAAGACCATGTTAGTCAAAGCTGTAGCAAATTCATCATCAGCTTCCTTCATCAGAGTTGTTGCGTCAGAATTTGTTCAAAAATATCTTGGTGAAGGTCCAAGAATGGTAAGAGATGTTTTTAGATTGGCCAGAGAGAACTCACCTTCTATTATCTTTATTGATGAAATCGATGCTATTGCCACAAAGAGATTTGATGCCCAGACAGGAGCTGATAGGGAAGTTCAAAGAATATTGATAGAGTTATTGACACAAATGGATGGTTTTGATCAAATGTCAAATGTCAAGGTGATTATGGCAACAAATAGGGCTGACACCTTGGATCCAGCTTTGTTGAGACCTGGTAGATTGGACAGAAAGATAGAATTCCCAAATTTGAAAGATAGGAGAGAGCGTCGTTTAATTTACAGCACTATTGCATCAAAGATGTCTTTGGCTCCAGAAACTGATTTGGACAGTTTAGTCACTAGAAATGATCCTTTGAGTGGTGCTGTCATTGCTGCTATCATGCAAGAAGCTGGTTTAAGAGCAGTCAGGAAGAATAGATATGTTATATTACAAAATGATTTGGAGGAAGCATACACAAGTCAAGTTAAAAGTGGAAGTGATGTGGACAAATTTGATTTTTATAAATGATATCTTTACCAATTTGAAAGTCACTTTTTTTTTCACTCGGATTTATCCTGCCATTTATCTTGTGGGAGCAACGTAGTTTCAATCTTCCATATTCCGAATCCAGGTTCCAACGCGGCAACCCCAAAGTTATCGAAATCGTCAAAATGATCAAAGTCTAAATGACTTTTGTAGTCGTATATTTGTGTGAAATTGAACCGCCCATCAGGTTGAAGATAATTTTTGAATGAAGCGATTGGTGCGACAACTAAAACATCAGTAGCCGCAGGAATCTCACTATTCTGAAGCATACCATTTAAAGCAAATTTCAAAATATCAGGATCTATACCTTGAATGTCAATGACGGAGTTCACTGTTTGTGGAATATTGTCAGTTATGTAATTTAAAAATCCGCTCAATCTCAAATCAGAATTTTGTTCCAGAAATGATGAAAGAGATTTATCTCCAAACATCCACAAAGGTGGACTGTAGGACCTCCACCAGACAGATATCGATCTGGAGGCTTCGTTTCTGTTCAGAAGAAACTCAATAGCCGGAATCACACCACCTTGATGGAATACCCCCATGACTAAGCACATAACCAAATTAAACAACAATCCTATTCTCAATATGAATGGGATGATTGTGGAATCAGTTCTGACGAAAGCTGGAGTCTCACTTGGAATCTTTTTTAACAGCTCCTCTTCAGTATCATCATCAGCATCAACTTTGCCATCATCCTTTTCTTTGACTTCAGCCTCCTTCACCAAATCAAATTCTTCTTTTATTTCCTTCTTTGGTTCCTCTATTCTTTCGATTTTTGTCCATAACCAAAGATCAATAAAACAACTTGCAAGTGGCACCAGAGGAAGTAAGAACCTCATTTCTTGATGTGGAAAAATGCTCAATAACATGACACCGCTGACAAAACTCAAAAATGGCGTTGTCTTCAAGTAATTTTTCGGGTACATGATCAAAAAAAATACTGGACCAAACATCAATGGTATGTTGATGAGTAAATGTGTGAATCTCCCATGAATACCATGAAGGGCTAAATTCTCGTCGTTTAAATTATACCATATGTTGTTGACCAACGGGATAATTGACGGCAAGGAAATCGACGAAGTGTACAACCTGATGAAGATCAGTTTCAAGTACTTCAAGTTTTTTGTGACTAGAAACTGTTGGAGATACGGAATGATCATTTTCGTAACTAGTTTCCTGTTGAACCACCATATATCAACAAAAAAACCAATCAAGAAAGTTAAACTTGCACTGATTGAAGTCAATAACAAGCTTTTGAAAGAAAATGAAAAGCTAAATTTAAATACAAAATAGGAGGGAAATGCTAACCACAACATAAACGTAACACGGTTTAAAGTCCCCAATGCGATAATAATACCCAAGTAAACGCTTTGTCTCAAGCGCTTTTGAAGTAAACGATCTCGGTCATCTCCTACTAGCTGATCTTGGATCTCAAGAGTATCTCTAAAATCCTCAATGATGACTAATGAAAGTAAGACTAGCAGAGTCTCAATTGAGTTACTGAAAGTATGGGATTGGTATACCATGGTAATATAGCTAATACTGTTGAAAAATATCAGCTTCAACCGCTCTTGCTTCGTTGGCATTATCTTGTAAAGACACCAATCAGTGATCATCCATGTTACTAAACAGAATTGTAATCTGGTGAGATAGTAAACTGTTAAAGGAGGCAAGTTAAACCATTGATTAAGATAAATCACAGGATACTCCAATAAAAGTGGAAGAATCGATCTCGAGGGAACTGATTCGAACTCCCAAGGCACATTGGTCTTATACCCAAGAAATACTTTTGACAATGGCTCAAAACCTTGGAATTGCTCATCAGGATGAAGATATGATGGTTGAAATATGAGAATGAACCGCAAAGGAATCGTCAAAATATAAGAGTTTCTCCAATTGCCAAACATCACCTTGTAACTTCAGTTCACCCTAACCAAGCTCTTAACATTTTGGGACTATGAAAAGTTAAGCCCTTTTTGGTCGTTTATGAAAGATCAAACAAGAAGGCATGAAATGAGACAACAAAAACAAACAAACAAAACTGTCAATGAGTTATCGACTCAAAATTTTTAGTATAGCAAGCGGACACTAGATTGAAGGAGAGTGATTTTGGAATGAGTGAACAGTATCGATCCATATATATCAACTCATTAGCGGGTGCATTGTCCCCTGATAAAAATACAAGAAAAGAAGCCGAGCTGAATCTTTCTCAGTTGGAGAAAAACGATGATTTTTTACTTGCATTGTTGAGCATCATCTCTTCACAAGATATCGACAAAGGAGTGAGAGTGAATGCAGCAATCTATTTCAAAAACAAGATCACCCGTGTTTGGGTGAGCTCTACCAGTGATTCCGTCACTGGAACTGACTCCAATAAGCTTGCACTTAGGCAACAATTGTGTAAAGTCATTCATGAAGTCCACGAAGATAGTCATTTACAAAAACAATTGACAGAGGCACTTTATAAGATTTTGGTGATAGATGACTGGCCAGATCTTTGTGACTCAGCTTTGAAATATCTTAATTCCAGCTCATTTGGGGAGGTTTTCACCGGATTGTTGTTGATATTTCAGTTGATAAAATCCAAGAGGTGGAGCAGAGCTGGAGATAGGCAGCCGATGGATGAGTACGTATATAAGGTGCTGCCAACACTTTCTCATTTAGCTGAAAATTTTGTTAAACAATTTGAAGCTCAAGACCATTCTTCTGACGAACTGTTATATTTGATTTTGAAAATTTTCAAATACGCAACGTACGTCGAGCTACCTCAATATTTTATGGACTCCAACAACCTATCCACGTGGGTTAAAATACAACTAGACGTCATATCGGCTCCACTTCCTCAATATATCTCAGAGGTTGATGAAGATGGAAGAAAAAGAATTTTCCGCGTGAAGGCAATCAAGTGGTCATATGCCAATATATACAGATTGCAGTCAAAATATGGTGGCGGATCCGATTCCAAACTGCGAGAAACTGATTTTGCAAAATTCTTCAACCGTCAGTTTGTGCCAGTGATATTAAACCTGTACTGGAAAGAAATCTCTCTTTGGTCTAGTGATCAAATATGGATTAGTGATAGTAGTCTTTATTACATGATTTCATTTTTGGAAGGTTGTTGTTCTGTAGATGAGACTTGGTCGTTAATATACGAACAATTTGACGCAGTTTTGAAGCATTTGGTGTTCCGTACATTGTGTGCTACTAATGGGAGCTTGGAATTGTTTGAAGATGATCCTGAAGAGTATTACAGAAGATACCTTGATACCAACAAGGATGTTAACACCGCTGATGTTGCTGCTATCAATTTTGTTTTCAGTCTTTGTTTTAAACGGTTCCCACAAGTTGTTGATCAACTTTTGAGTTTGTTGAATGAAACTTTCACTAGCAGGTCAGCAGACTTCAATAATCTTGAAGTGGCCAAGGCAACAGAGGGAGCTTTAAGAATTTTATCTTCTATATCTTTCAAGATTGTCAAGAAAGCAAGTCCCGTAGCACATCAGATTGACCAAATGATCAGTTCGTTCATTGTGCCTGAGTTGGGAAATGATAATAAATTCAAGTTCTTGAAGGCTAGAGCATGTGATGTTATTGCGTCCTTTGCATATACTTATCAAGATATGCAAGTTCTATCATCAGTTTACCAGGGATGTATGTCATGTTTCCAAGAGAACGATTCATTGCCGTTACAAATCACATCTGCAGATGCCTTGGGCACCTTGATAACGGAAAAGGAGGTAGAACTGGCTATAGCTCCGCACGTGACATCTATTATGGAGAAGTTGTTAAACTTGTCTAATACCTATGAATTTGATGTTATCAATTCCATTATGGATGATTTTGTTGAGAAATTTGCGTTACAATTAGAGCCCTTTTCAACTCAGATTGCAGCTAATTTAAATGAACAACTTATCAAGATAGGAAGTGAATTGTTAGACACTGGAAATTTCAATACAAATACAGATGATGTTGACAAAGAGTACCAAGCTATCGGAATTTTAAATACCATGATGACCATGGTTCTCTCGATGAACTCTTCTAAGGAAATCACACTTCGTTTGTTGAACGAAATACTGCCATCGATCAAGTTTATTTTGGAAAATGCAATGATTAATTTTATAAATGAGGTTATGGAATTATTGGAGAGTTGCAATGTCACTATCAAAGTCATTTCGCCATTGATGTGGGAGTTTTTCCGAATGACGTTGGATTCATTTGACACTTATGGACAGGAATTCTATGAGGTATATGTGCCATTTTGGGAAAGCTGCATCAACTACGGATTTAAAGACAAAACCAGAGATGATCCTCATTTCTTGGCCTTGTTGAAGGTTATCACTGATAATATTTCGAGATCTGGGGATGACTCATACGATGCCTTCCCTGTGGAATTATCCTTTGAAGTGTTATACAAGACCATTTTAACGATTACCGATTTGGAACCCATGATACCTCAACTTTTGAGGCTTTGTTCAAATTGTTATTACAAATTGAATCCAGATTTACAATCCAAAGTCCTTAAACCATTTTTGAAAGTATTATTGTCGAGTGCATATAGATTTCCTGTTGCCACTTTGGAGACGTATCAGGATGATGAGATTCTGCAAATTTTTAATTTGTGGTTCCAATCTGATTCTTTACTTTCAACGGCATTTGATTTGAAATTGCAAGTGATGGTGGTTATCAATTTGTTCAAATTGTGGTATAGTGGGGTGAAGATTCCAGATGTTCTTAAACAGGCTGATGCTAGTTTCAAGACCAAGTTGATCCAAAGTTTGCAGAATTTGCCAAGTGTTGTCGCCAAGCAACACGAAATTTTGATGGATCAATCTGGACATAAGAAAGACATTGACGAATATGAAAACGGTGATGATTTTTTCAACGATCAGCAAGAAGAATACGAATATGATGCTGAGGAGCTGGATTTGTTCAAGGACATTTTATTTGATAATTTGAATGTTTATGATGAATTTGTCAATGGGTTTTTGAAAAACGGTAATAATTACAATCAATTCATGCAGGGGATCAATGATAGTTCCATGGTGGAAGTCGTCAATGAATGTATCAATGTGATGAAATGAGCTACTAGATCTTCTTTTTAATTAGTGCAAGTTGCATAGATTTCAGCTCATACGTACTTCTAGTGTGGTTTTTTTTTTTTTTTGAAATATTCGTGTTTCACATAAATGTAGCTCTTACTATAGACATTATCAAATTTTGTGTATCTCTGCTCTTATATTCATATCAAATCTTGGGTCAAATCATCCACTATTCCGGAACCTTGGAAATCTCCGGGGATTAACTCATCCAGCTTCAACAATTTTTTCATATAATAGGCATCCTCACCGTCTTGATAATACGATTTCTCGATCGACAACACTTCAAACAGCAAAGTATTTCTATACAAATGCAATGCAGCTCTGTTGGACTCTCTGACATGCAACGACACGTACTCTGCCTTGTAATTCTCACACAAGGCATACAAACATTGTCTCATCAATTTATCAGCGATACCCATCTTTCTATACGTTCTCATCACCGAGAGCGAGGTGATATGTCCATTGGGAGGGTTCTTCGCCTGCGATTCCGGGTCATCATCCATCTTACCCAACACGTACCCTACAATCTTCTCTGTTCTATTTGTATAGTTCAAGTCCTGTTTCGGGTCCTCATCATCGTAATTGTTGTCAGAGATGTCATCATAAGTGGTGGCCACAAATGACAGTTGAGGCCAGGAGAGTAAATGGTAGAGGTAGTATTTCAAAGTGTAATTCTCCGGTAAGTTGTGTAAATTGGTGTTCTGCATGGCTTGGACATCGGCCACAGTGGCTCTTCTTATGGTAATTGCCATCTTGTTATGGCACTGCTGTGGTTATTTCTGTGTATTCTTTGTATGGTTTTTCAAGGTTTTTTTTTTTTTTTTTTTTTTCAGCATTTGATTTTTTTTGCCTGCTACAGAAAAGCATCATCAAAGTTCTATACCGCTGATATAAAGGAAATTATAGACATAAAAACAAAATGAGCCACCAACAACAGCAGCAGCATATATTGAATCCCTTGAGCTCCACATTAGGGGGTAGTAGTAGCCATGGGCGTACGATATCGGTGTCGTCCAATTTGCTGAAGAAACCTCTACCACCACAGCCGAGCAGCGTGGGAAATAACACGATATACGATAAGAATTTGTTGAAAAGAAATCATGATATAAATCTCTCGTCGCTAAGTTTCTTGTTTTGTGAGATAGTGTCGTGGCTGCAGTCGAACTCGAAGGGGATACTGCAATTGGAGAAGCGATTGAACAATTTAGGATACTCGATTGGGATCAAATATTTGGAATTGATCAATTACAGAGAGAATTATTTGAACAATTTAAATAACAACAAACAGTATGCCAACGGACATCGTGAGATTAAGATCTTGGAGATCTTGCAATTCATCCATACCAAGTTGTGGAGCTCGTTGTTTGGATACCTGCTGAACAATTTGGAAAAATCGAGTGAGATGGAGGATGAATATATGATAACGGATAATGCACCACTTGTCTCCAAATTCATCAGTGTGCCTAAGGATTTCAAGGAGTTGAATTGTTCACTGTTTGTAGCGGGTATTGTGGAGGGGGTTTTAGATAGTGCGTATTTCCAAGCTGAGGTGAGCGCACATACGGTAGCTATCGAAGGTGCCCCAACGAGGACGGTTTATTTGATAAAATTTGATCCAAGTATATTGAAAAGAGAGAAGCTTAGATATGGCAGTTAATTCGATTTCTCAAATCATGAGTGATTGTTTGTATCAATCGATTCATGATATGTAGATATATATGAAATCGTGTACTCTTCCTTGTAAGTATTAATGTGTATGAATCTATGGATTCGTCTTACACGTGGTGATATACTATTATACATAGAAATAGATTTATATACATAAAATTTTCTTACTCGTCATGATATATATATTGAAAATCATCGATGATTGTTATATCAATCGTTTCATCATATGTAGATATATATATATAAAAATCGTCTTACTCATCGCAATGTATTAAAAATCATTCAGGAAAACCTATTTAAATAGCAACAGATTTGTGGAAATCCTTACCAGCATAGACAGCCTTGTCACCTAATTGTTCCTCGATTCTCAAGATTTGGTTCAATTTGGCCAATCTTTCAGATCTAGCTGGAGCACCAGTCTTAATTTGACCGGCTCTGATACCAACAGCCAAATCAGCGATAAAGGTATCTTCGGTCTCACCAGATCTATGGGAAACCATAACACCCCAACCAGCTTCGTATGATTCTTGTGCAGCCTTGATGGATTCGGTTAAAGTACCAATTTGGTTAACCTTCAACAACAAAGCATTGGCACACTTCTTTTCAATGGCAGTCTTAATTCTGACTGGGTTGGTGACGGTTAAATCATCACCAACGATTTGAATATCAACTTTCTTGAAGAAGATTGACCAAGATTCCCAATCATCTTCGGCAAATGGATCTTCGATAGAAACAATTGGGTATTCCTTAATCAATTCAGCGTACAAGTGAGCCAATTCAGCACCGGTCAACCATTTAGATTTGTCAGAGTTTGGGTTCTTGAAATCTAAATCATATTTACCATCTTTGTAGAATTCAGATGAGGCAACATCTAAAGCAATACCAACTTGACCTTCGTAACCAGCCTTCTTGATAGAGTTGAAGACCAAATCCAAGGCCTCCTTTGGAGTAGAAATAGCTGGAGCAACACCACCTTCATCACCAACGTTACCAGCAGATGGACCATAAACTCTCTTGGCCTCAGCTTTTAAAGTGTGGTAAACTTCAGAACCAATTCTTAAAGCTTCTGAGAAAGTTGGAGCACCGGTTGGAACAATCATAAATTCTTGGAATGCTAATGAACCACCAGCATGGGAGCCACCGTTCAAAACATTTTGGAATGGAACTGGTAAAACATATGGCTTTGGTGTACCGGACAAATCAGAAAGATGTTGGTATAATGGGACACCCTTTTCAGCAGCAGCGGCATTGGCGGTTGCTAATGAGACACCCAAGATGGCGTTAGCACCCAACTTGGATTTGTTAGCGGTACCATCCAATTTTATAAGGAAATCATCAACAGCAGCTTGGTCCTTGACATCCAAGTTCAGTTTAAGTACAGCTGGGGCAATGATATCATTGACATTGGCAACCGCTTTCAAAACACCCTTTCCTTGCCATTTAGATTTGTCACCATCTCTCAATTCCAAAGCTTCATGGACACCAGTGGAGGCACCGGATGGAACAATTGATCTGAAGAGACCTTTTTCGGTGGTCAATTCAACTTCAACAGTTGGGTTACCTCTTGAGTCGTAGACGTATCTAGCGAAAACCTTTTGGATAGCCATTGTTGTGTATGTGGTTGTTTTATTTGTGTGTAATAGAGAGTAATATAAATATATAGATTGATGTATATATAGATATTGAATTGAACTGAAAATTTTTAGTTATCAGGGCTGGGGGGAATTAAGAGTGTATTTATATTGGGATGAAATGGCCATCATCACACACACACACACTTTTAAACACAACACGTACGTAATGAAGAAAGAAAAAAATCACCCGCTGCTCACCTTAATAGAGCGAAAAAAAAAAATTGGGCTGCTGTTGTTGGAGAGGAAAAGCAAAAAAAGTCATCAGATGACACACTGCAACACAACACCATTTGATGGATAAGTACACTACCCTCCCTGGAGAGAAGGAAGGTGAATATAATTCTTAACAGCCCCTAAATTTAGATCATGTGATTGTTTTGTATGCGGTGCGTGTGTGTGGTGTGTGTGTGTGTGTACAGAGGAATTGGATCAGATGACAATTTGAAAGCAAGAAAACAACAACAACAACATCATCATAATGATGCACAAGAGTCCTCAATACGACATCATAGATTCATTGATCCCGAAATGGAAACAACTCTACTTCAATTACAAATCTATTAGAACAATACCATTCCGCAAACAATTCTTCATCGGTTACGATTTATCAGGCAATACCTATTGGGAATTCAAATTGGAGCAAACTGCAAATAATAATAGGTTACGTCGTAAATTGGTTCCAACTGTGACAAGAGATCATATCTTTGACTATTATCAGACCGTGCCTCCTCTGTGGCATCAATGGTTACGATACACAAGAGATCATCCACCCACAGTTTTGGAATTGTTGCAAGATGAAGAGAGATTACGCTTATTAAAGATCAATAGCAAAATAATCGATCAAAATTGGCAAAATTTGACATTGCATCAAGAACAAATGAATCTGATACTGTTACAAAAAGAGTTGCTGAAATTGGAACACAATCGGCAATCAACTACAACTACAACTACACCTCAATCTGCTGATAATGTCATCACCTCTGCCAGTATCAAGCCTCACAAACTGTAACTCAAACTATTCTCTACTCACCACACTTGTATGTTGACCAATCGTATTTTTTATCATCACTTATTTATTTCATCACATCATTATTTAAATCATCACTTATTTATTCATCCCACTATTATTTAAATTATCACTTATTTATTCATCCCATCATTATTTAAATCATCACTTATTTATTTCATCCCACCATTATTTATTTTATGTATGCATAACAAAAATATTTTGTTAATGCAACCGATCTCTCACCATCTGCAACAATTTTTCACTGTAATCCTCCAACAATTTTGTCTCATCTTGATCACCCAATAAGAGCCAAACTTTTCCTATATCAGATTTGATCGATTGCATATCTGCTTTATCGAGACCTCCCTCAAGAATACTCAGTTGCAATCGTTTACAGAAATTCCCAACTTCAATTGCAGTTACCACATTATTTTGACTCTTGGTGATCTCCTTCAATGGTGACCTGTTGGGTGGCTGACTTAATCTTTGTAAAGTAGACCTACGTAGCCTTGTTGGAGATCCACTCGGGGTCACAGATGTGGCACTGGGTGATATAGTGCTGATTGTTGTCGAGGATGTCCGGCTAGTCAAAATTGGCCTCGTACTTGGGGACGAATTTATTTTCAAATTTGTCGACATTGATTTCCTGGTCAGCTGCGGTGATTTTATCTTCCTTAAAACTTTCTCCATTTGACACAACGATTGAGGCGACAAAGACGTCGTCGAAGAACTTGGTGAAGAATTTTCTATAACAATGGGCTCAACTGGTTGGAATGAATCATATTGATACTGAGTATAATTATAGTCCCAGACAAACATACACCCATCATTCGCTATACTTGCCAACTTGTTATTTCCCATGGGTAACAATCCAATGATTTGTTCGGCATGCCCCCAATTTAATTTCAATTGTTTTCCAGAACGGTAATGGAAACATCTCAAGCTTTTATCACTTGATGAAACGTATATGAAATCTTCGATAACAGCAAATTTTTCAACTAGTATGCTCTCATTTAATTCATTGTACAACTTTAGATTTCTTGATTTATCAATTTGCTGACCTATCTTGTAGATTGTTAAGCTCTTGTCCTGTGTTGATATTATCAAGTCGCCGCAATGGATACCCATTGCTATAGGAGTTGATTTGTCGGATATAACCTTCTCCTGAATGATTTCTATTTCCTCGTCAATACTCATCATACCCTTTATACCGTCCAGTAAGTTTGACACTGCTTTATCGATATCGTTATCTGTTTCAGATGGCTCTTTGATACCGATGTCTGTGGCAATCTTGATCCTATGGACTGAAACAGTTCTATCTGTGGAACTTGCAAAAATTCTTCCTTCATGATATATCACATCGGTCAAAGTTCCCTTGTGTAACGACAACGTTTGGAATAGTTCCCACTTGTTGACGTCACAGTTTTTAACATAAATTTGAATCATCCTATCTCTACTGATGCTTACAACGAACTTGATATTTTGTAACTCAAATGAAGTTAAACCTGTGATCGATGATTCATGTGCCTTGATTGTCTGAATCTGGGTTTGGCCTTTGTAAAAAATTAAGAAACCTAATTTATCAGCGGCAACTATTTCATTTTCACCAATAATCTCTACCGCTGTTAACTCATTTGAAATCAAATTATTTTTTTGCAACTCCACCTTGATAACTGGTATCATCTCATCGGAAACCATCTTTTTCACCTCACCGGCTTTGAACCAAATTAGTAACTCATCAGTGAATTGACTCCTGCTACCACCAACAGCTTTTACCATTGTGTGTGTCAACAATTCGCTTATGTGACTCTTGCAATCATATATCCGTAACTCTTTATCCTCCGTAAGGTATAACAACTTATCCGTATTAAGTTTGTGCAAACTCAATATCAATCTTTTGCGCATCTTTATTGGTGAAGCTTTCTTCAAAATTAACTGATCGCCATGATCTTTTTGCCCATCAATTACATGATCAAGTTCTAGATGCTCTATTGAGTGACCAGAGAGCCACAAGTTGCCATCATCAACTAGTATCTTGTTCATGTTTGGATCAATCTCGTATACTTTACTCAATAAAAAATCTGCCTCTTGAAGATCCAACAACCCTAAATCTCCTTGATCAGTTAACAACAACATACTCTTGGTATTTATAGTGGAAGCGTCAATGAAATTGCTATTCACAAACTCCTTCAAATGCACATTTTTACCACGCAAAGTACAAACTCTTTTGCTCACATCCCCTTCCAATTGATCCACTTCATCAACAAACCATACTTTGATGTGTCGCACACCAAAAGTCATCAAGAGATCGCTTGACTCCCATTTCAGTACATTGACAATCGAAATACACTTGTTTGTGGCAAGTTTTTCCCACTTTTCAAGATCCCATATGTTCAAATAACCATCATTGATGAACCCTAAACTGGCCAACCTCTTACTGTTAGGAGAAAAAATCAATTTGTTGATGCCAAATCGATGATCATGTATCAGGAAAACAGGATTGCAACTCGAATCCACAGCAAGCGAGTAAATGAGAATCCGAGGCTGATAACCTGCTTCACCCACGGCCAATAATTTCTTATCGGGAGATATAGCGATACAATTTATCGTTCTGATCTTGCTGGCCAACTTTGAAGGAGATGTACCCCTTTCGTCACTTGACTTGAAGCTGTGGGTACCACCATGACTACTACCACTCATACTACTACTACCGTTACCCCCACCAATACTCTGATGAGATATATACTCTGCACTACCAGCAGCTGTTGAGTTAGCGCCGTGGATCATCATAGGTGGATCATTGCTCACCACGTACCCATAACTATCGAGTTTTCTCTTCACATTGTTAACCATGGTATCATTCAAACCCGGGATCATATTCAAGTAACTATTAGCAGAACTACTACTGTTACCATTGTTGAGATTTCTCGAGCTCAGACCATTTTTGGCACAAAAGAACCTTTGTCCAATCAACTTGTCGTCGTTCCCTATTTGAGATACGACAACTCCTGCACCGGCAACGTATGCCAATAAGTCACCCACTAATATGAAAGTGGAGTCGTCTTGTGCTGAGGTCCCAATAATTTTGGAGATTCTCAATTGCCGAGTATCAGTCGTCGTCATCTATGTTTTGTTGATAGTGCTCATTTTTTGAAGCATCTTTGTTTACAATTTTTTTTTATTTTCCTAATTAGAAGATTACTCTTTTGATTGACTTCAAAGGATTGCAAGATATTAATTCAAGGATGAGAACAATGACATTCATCTTCAATATATATATATATATATAGAGATGTGTGCCAGACTTTCAAATGGAAGTCCGTTTTTATAAATCTTAACAATGGGAAAGCAATTGTAACTCTTTCAAGCTACTGCACCAAGTCGTCAATTATCATCTAGTTCGATAATCAACCAATCATTCATTATATAATAACAGTTGTCACCGCACACTCTTCCACAACCAAAGTCTAGTTAGACTCGAATCTGGGTTTGATCAGGAATTTCTAAGGCTGTCTTCAAAGGTGTTTGTAATATATTTTATTCTCGTGTAGTCCTGCATGCAACAAACGTTTATCAAATGATCATACTTCAAATAGCAGTGGCAGTAGCAGCTTCTCCAATCAATGTTATATTATCCCCCTTTAACATGATTCTCCCCAACTTCCTCTTTGTGTCATTCACCAAGTTCAACTCGACTGCGTCATCAACAACAACGTTCATAAATTCGTCAAATCCCTTTATCTTTCCCTGTATCCTGGTTTGTGTCTGCTCGTACAACCATATATTCACCACTGTCTGCTGTTGCAAGTGCTTAAATATCAAGTTGATCGGAGGTATCATCACCTTCAGTTGCAGTGGCTGACTGGCACTCATGATGGACGACTTATATGGTTTCAATCAATGCTGCCGAACTTTCGTACTTACAATGTAAACCACGAACAAAAAAATTTTCCAGTGTTTTTAAAGAAAACAAGAGGAAAAAAAAAAAGCCTATGACGAGAACTAGTAGATGAACAACATCGTCCTAAAGCTGCTACCAAAATACTGCTGTTAATAGAATCACGATCATAAGCCAATTACAGCCATGTCAGAACCACTTGTGTCCTTACCACAGTTGCAACTGGCTTTGCAAACCATGTATACCAATGGTGACAACAATGTCAAACAAGAAGCCAACAAGTATTTGGAGATATTCCAAAAATCTCAAGAGGCTTGGAACATTATATTTGAAGTCTTATCTAGCCCTAACACCGATCAGGACTCGTTAGTGATGAAAATGTTCTTATCACAGACATTAAGGTCAAAAGTAAATTATGACCTCCATCAATTGCCACGTGATTCGTTGCCTGGTTTGAAAGATTCAATGTTGAATTTGATCGTACAATATGAGAAACAATCACAGAAATCAATACTACTACAACTCTGTGTCTCCTTAGCAAACTTTACCCTCCAATTGTTAGAGTGGAATAATGCGATTGATGAGATTGTAGAGAAGTTGTCTAGCAATAATTGTGTTGTGTCATTGTTGGAATTTTTGAAAGTGTTACCTGAGGAGTTATCCGATGTGAAAAAGACTCCATTAACAGATGAAGAATTCCATCTTAGAGTTCAGCAATTGATAACTGATAACGTCGAAAAAGTTCTTATATTATTGACTCAGTTCCTGGATAACAGGAAGTCCAACTCTGCTCAGATCAACGCCTTGATATTAGACGCCCTCAATTCATGGATCAGAGAAATACCAATCGATCAAGTCTTATCTATCAACTCCATTGCGTCCTTGATTTTTGATAGTGTCACTGGTGATGACACGTTTGATACATCGATCGAGTGTTTGATTACCATCTTGAGGGAGACGCGAGAGTTTGAAAATCTCGAAATCATCAAGGCTATATATCAACAGTTATTGAATTTGAAACCATTCATGGATCAAAATAAAGATGATCCAGAAAAAATGGATCTGTTCACGAGATTATTCGTTGAAGCAGGAGAATCATGGCATGTGTTGATTGCCAATCTGTCAAAAGACTTCAAGCCTCTTGTCGAAATCATTTTAGAATTGACTGCTTATGAAGAAGATTTGGATGTTGTCAAATACACATTCTATTTTTGGTTTGAGTTGAAACAAATGCTACTCATGGATAAGTTCAAGCAGGCAAGAGTAGATTTTTATGAAATTTATCAAAGTCTTATTGATGTCATGATCAAACATTTACAATACCCAATATTGGCCAATCAACAGATAACAGACACAACGGCTTTGTTCGGTGGTGACAGAGAACTGCAGGACAAATTCAAAGATTTCAGATATGATATGGGAGATGTTTTAAAAGATTGTTGTGCGGTGGTTGGTGCTACAAATGCTCTTAGTGTTCCCTTTAGCAAGATTCAAAACTACATATCTAATCCAAACCAGCCGTGGCAGCTTGTGGAAGCACCATTGTTCTCCTTGAGAAGTATGGCCAAGGAAGTCAGTGTGAAGGAAAACAAGATAATGCCTTCCATTATGAATCTGTTGATCCAGCTACCAGAAAATAGTAAGATCAGATACGCAGCCACCTTGGTGCTAGGGAGATATACTGAATGGACTGCAAAACATCCCGAATTTTTGGAGTTACAATTGAACTATATCACAAATGGTTTTGCAAACCCTGATAAAGATGTTTTAATAGCGGCATCGCATGCGTTGCTTTATTTTTGCCAGGATTGCTCCTCGCTTTTGATAAATTATTTGGAGCAATTATTTCAATTCTATAGTAATGTTGCTTCCACCTTGGATATTGAAAGTTTATACGATGTTACTGAAGGTATATCACATATCTTGAAGGAAGTGGATGACGAACAGAAATTGTATCAAATAACTGGTATGTTTTGGAAACCAACCTTGGAAAAGTTATCTTCATACTTACAGTTTGATGAACACTCTGACGAGATTCAGACTAAGATTGCAGATGAGATCGAGTTAATCACCATCTATGTCAAGGTTTTGAAACCAAAGGATGCAAATGCTAAAGAGAGTCCCGTCTCCAATTTAATCATTCAAGAGGTATGGCCTGTTGTTTTGAGACTAATCAACAAGTTCGGTCACTCGAGCAAATGTAGTGAGAGGTTAACGAAATTTGTAAAGGAATCTATAGTGACATACGGATTTTTTTTGGAACCGATTTTGTCTCAAATTGCAGAGATGTTAGTCAAAGGTTTTAAAAAGTTTAACATGGGATGTTACTTGTTTGTCAGTGGAATATTGATCAGGGAGTTGAGTGATGGTAATACTCCCATCAAGCAAAGCATTTGGAACTTTTCATTGGAACAGAGCATGAGTTTTGTTGGTTTTCTAAATGAGCTGGAACATAATAAAATGACATTGGAGTTCCCAGACTTGATAGAAGATTTCTTTCGAATGTTGTCTGACATGTTGATGTTTTTCCCAGTCAATTTCATCAGCAACGATAACTTATTGACACAAGTATACGAAGTTTCGGTGTTATCCTTGAGTAGTTTGGAAAATTTCGATCCGATTAGTGCCACTTTGCACTTTTTAATCGATTTGATATCATGGGGATTTGACAACCCTCCTATATCGTTTTTTGTTGTGGAAGATGACAGAGTATTGGAGGAATTGAAGATGAAGGTCATCCAATTCAACAAACTGATAGGTGAAAATTTGATCAGGGTCTTGATTCAAGGTTTGATCTTGAAATTCCCAAGTGATTGTTCATTGGATGCAAGCGATTTAATAACAAAGATGATCAGATTGGTTGATGATCACAAAACTTCATTGACATGGTTGAATACTGGCATATTGTCCTTGGAGAACGTTAACGAAAAAGAAAGGTTGAAGTTACTTGGAAGTGTTGAGGTTGCCATAAATAATAAGGATTTCAGGAGGGTAAGGTCAAGTATCAGAGACTTTGTCAGCTGGTATCTAAGAAAGAATATTCGGTCAGCTAATATAATGTGAGAACTCTTTCACAATAATACTAGGAAAAGTTTAACAAAAATGAGTTGATGTTAATCGATAAATAACGGTAAAATAAATAATGAAAAATAAATATAATAATTTGAATAAATAATGCTCTTGTGCCTATTTGATGGACAACTTATCTTGATGATGAGGCAATTGCCCATGTTCTGTTCTCGCAATTTTTATCAGTTTGAATAAGTGGTAATCAGTAATCAGCTCAATACTCTCGATACAAAGTGAATATGGACCATACTGCTTATCAATTAACCCTATCCCAACAGATTTGACTTTATCCCGATTCATTTCCCCATGATTTTGTTCCAAAATTCTACCTTTGCTTGTCAAAACAAAATCGTCCAAAGGCAAAAATACGGTTTCCCATTCACCTGGTGTCTGGACGAATAACCGGTGTTGGAAGAGGTTAAATTTTTGTGGATCATCAATTTGCATGTTGACAAAATAGCGACGATCATCAGCCTTGACTCGTAGCTTCAATGCAGTGTAAGCTGATAAGTCCCATTTGAAATTTCCGAAAGCATTCAGGAGGTACGATAGACGATGATCGAAATTGTTTTTGTGTTTTGTTCTGAACATTGACCATCCACTGTATTTGACTTCTGGATTTTTCAACGGTGGATCCAAATTTAAATTGCCGTGGTAATGAGCAAACTTAGTCCCACTCAGGGGATCCGTAACAAGATCAAGATACAGAGTTGAGTACCCACCCAAGTTTTGATCGCATTTGACAACCATGTTCTCGATTTCATTTTCAGATTTGAAATCTACGAGACTAACAGTCAATGGAAGCTCCTCTTTTCTAAATGTGAAAGCCTTGACAAACGATTCCCTTAACCCATCAGCAAGAGATCGCATCAGACTCCTTCTCCTAAACATTTTCTGCAAGCGAGGATGTACTAAAAAGGTTAGTGAGTAGATTTCACCATTCCTTGTACTTATAAGCACAGCACTTTACATATTCTCTCCATATTCAGAAACTACCGTCTTTGGAAGTCTTTTTCAACATAAAAAGATAAAGCGATTAGTAGTGCACGATCAAGCGGCAATGACACATCTTATGCACTCGAATAACTGTACATGCAGAACTATTGAGGAACACTATCTGGCCTGTACTGGCAGTATCTACCCTCTTCCTCGTGTACTATTCACCACATATTACCTCTACAGCAATACGTACACTAAAAAAATTTCGAATGAGCTCTGACCCATGCTCAATAATTCAATGATGATATATATATATCAATTAATTTCAGCTCACAAACTCGTTCATTGTATACGGAAAGTTTGATTTTAAGCAACAGTGATCTATGGAGATGTAAGGTTATATGGTTCTCCAATTCGCGTTCTCGAATGCTGTAATAACATTACAATAAGTGATGGTTCCGTAACTGTTAGAAGCTTTCGTCTTTCTCATAAAATTCGTGCAGTGACAGCGGCAGTTAGAATCTGCCGTCAACAATTTACTCCAGGGATATCTTTCCCGCAGTTGTAGCAGATCTTGTGATTTAACTTCTTCCCATTGTCTGTTTTTATTGATATTCTATTCGAACTCATCATCAGCTTGGAAATTGTATTATCGATGACTTCATGTACTGCAACATAGCGAGCCCCTATCTTCTTCAGACTGGACCAAAATGCCAAAAAAAATTAAAAGTTACCTTAAAAAGAGATGGAATTCACACCTTTAACTATCTTTTGTCTTATCTCAAATACATTCTTCCTACCTCAATCTGTCCAATTATAACTTTATCTCTCTCCAACATTGTTAGTGGTTACCACCATGTTTGGTTTATTATTCGGCGTGACACAATTCTCCATCTCCATCGTTTATCCGTTGCATCAATCCTACAAGGCTATTCAGACGAATGAGTCGCAAAATGTCATCCAATGGTTAATCTACTGGATTGTATTAGCATTGTTAATCAATATACAAAATTTCTTCAATCCAATTCTCAGGTTTGTCCCGTTTATTGGATTGATCAAAACTTATCTCTTGGTCTGGTTGGTGTTTCCAGTATTGGATGAAAGAGATTACAAGTTTGGCTTATCGCTGGCAAATGCTGTCGCGGCCAAGGGCAATAACAGAGAAACTGGTAAAATCAATGGGGCTGATGTAGTCTGGGGGTTTTATATAATCCCACTTTTGCTGAATTTTGATAAAAAATTGACTGATTTTGTCAATTTGAACTTCGCGAATTGCAAGAAGATATCCATCAATTTATTCAACTTGGTAATTGATACTTGGTTTCATGGGAACCAGAGCTTGAAATTGTTTGGTACCTACGAGGAAGAGCCTGATAAAGATGACTCGTTTATGGGCAGTGTTTATGTCATCTTCAAAGATTCCAGGTTCTTATCGACTCCCTCTGAGGCTGTGAAAGTTTCGAAGCCGCCCGCAGTTGTGACTTCTGGCTTTGTTACTCCTAAGCCTGCAAGCAACAAGCATTTGACTTTGTTGAAGTCTTTGCTCTCGCTTATGCCATTTTGTGGGGATCTTGACCAAACATCAACAACAACTCCGCTGCTGCTACCATCATTGAAGTCTGGTGTTCAAACACCTGTCACCGCGCTGGAGCAATTGATTGACAGCGAAACAGAAATCACAGTAAGGAAAGTCACATCTGAAGAGTATCATGTTGTTGATGGTTCCGAGTTACCCGAGAGTAGCAATGGCTCGGATAGCGAGGGATCAGTGACTTCTACTGGTTGGTTCAATTGGAAAATTCAATCCAAAACCGCTGTTGCACCTGCAGCTGAAGCATCATCGCTCTCTGCTGGAAACACAAAGTAAGCGGGAACTGGCGAGACCGTTCCCTCAATCTAAAGTGTCAGCTCCATCTATTACTTGTGGTCGCAGGACGCGTCCTCAATTTCAGAGATACAGTGATACTCCAATCTTCAATTCCTATTATTTTATTTTTTGGTTATATGTTCTATTAGTGTTTATTGAATGGCGAACATGCACATTAGCGGGCGTGTTCGCTCCCAGTCAATTATGGTCCCCTGCTTACTATTTTTATGTGTATTTACGAGTTAATTCCAACCCGAGTGCTTTTATGTAAAAGCTGAAAAATACTACATGCCAATGACATGGCGAATTCTACCTCTATTGATCTTGATCAAAACCGATATTTCAAATTTTTATTTACAAGGGAAAATTTGATCATCAGCATATACTTACAATAAAAATCTCCTAATGACTTGAGAATTTTCCTCCTTACTCAGTTTATTCAAATCCCTTATTTTGTCATTCTTCATCTTTCTGCTAACCTTTCTAGTGACAAAGTTCGTCAGTCTTGGGTTTGGATCAACAACGCCACCGAACAGATTTGATTTTCTCAAATTATCGCTACCAGTTCTACTTTTATCATCGTGATATTGTGTGGTTTGCTCATTTAGAAGCTTTTGTTCTTCCAAGTACTTCATACTCAGCTCGTCTCGAGGCCAGACGAATGGGTCCAACATCGTTATCGTCATTTTTTTCACCTGTGGCAATCTATGACGTGGCCTAAAAGGCAGTGGTAATGATCTTTGAAATTTACCATGCATCAATTGTGTGGTCACGTTCAACGCTCTCAACCCATAAATGTTGAACAAATAATCTCTCAAGTCTAATTTGTTGAATGATTTTGGCACCATAAACTTGGCCTGGTAAGGGTTGTGTTTGGCATTTGATCTCAACAATACAACTCTAGCTGTTGGAAAATATATTCGATTTTCACCAACTCTAAAATGCGGTTTACCTTGATCTATCGATGACTTTCTCAAATTGTGTAATTTCTGCGAATACGAGATATCAGGCACCTCAATGATGGTTGCCAAACGCCTTATTCCAAAAGATCTAGTGGAATCTAGCAGCTTCGAGAATAGCTGTAATACCATATTGTTCAAGTGCTCTTTCCTTTGTCTCTTCTCGTATTCTCCTATCTTTCATATCGAATTTTCAAGTTTTTTTTTTGTATTTTTTTCTCACCTTTGAAATTTGACAGCATCCACCTGTGGTAGTGTCAATAGTACAAAATGCACGACTAAATTAAATTACTTTTTTCATTATCATTCATTCTACTTACTCAACTTTGCCCCAGATTTCGTAGATTTTTCTGCTTAACAGACCACCAATCTTCTTGTTACCAATCTCATTCAGAAATTCACTTTGCATCAATTTCTCTTTGTCTTCTACTGAGGCACAGTTTTCGTAGGCAGTCAATAGTGACTTGGGAGTTGGAAATTTCTTTTGTATCATTATCAGCTTATCAAGGGATACTCCTGTCACTGTCATTAACATCTTGACGTATAGTTCTTTGATTGTAATAAGATCAGACTTGCTCATGACGTCTTGAAAAATTTCATATCTGTAAATTACATCCAATTTATTTCTTGGGTCATCTTCGAACTTCCTGCGGTAGGCATCTAAGAAAACATTGTAATCAGACTGTTTCTGGATGAGATTCAGCTGTTCAATTACCACTAATTCTCTCTCTCGATAGTACTCTTCTATCTTTGCAGTCATTCTTTGCAACAGAGATATAGTGTCATCACTATCCTTTGTCCTCTTGACATAAAATTTAGAGTTCGTAACGGTCAACAGTATGGATGTTTGAATGGCATCACTCATAGTTAAAACATCAGAACCCATTGTCTCCTCCACAATGTAATAGATGTTATTGATTCCAGTTTTTTTCAATCGCGATTTTTGTTCGGTGTACCGTCCATCCTTGATTGACATCACCAAATCATCCAACCTTTTCCTTTCAAAGATGAAATTCAAAACTGCCGTCGAACCTGTGGCCTTTTGTGTAGCAATCCATAATCCATCACCCACAGTGAGGGCCAGTGTGGAGCATCTTACGCCTAACTCTCTCAATTTCGTAGCAAAATAATCCCTTTGCGTTTGGGATCTCACTTCTCTGTTATCGATCACCAATTTAATATCATATGATCCAGCAATCCACCGCGAGTAGCTGCAATTCAGATAGTCTTGCCATTCACTTCGGTACCTTTGATGATGTGTTTTATGTGTTGACTGAAGTGCTGTTAAAGCTTCTGTTGTACCACCAGCTTTTGCTTTCGACAGCGTTGTCATTGGAGACGTCAATGATGTGAGTTCCAGTGCTGGTATTGCTGGCGATGATAAGGCGGGATGGTCTATATTGTCATTCTGCAGAAGTAATCTCAGTAACTCCTCACCTTCGTCTGTTAGGAAATACCTCATGGGCCTCCCATTAGTATCCAATAAGCTCTTGTTGAGTAAGGTCTTTGTACTAGACCATGCCGAGTAAAATTGATTTGTCGAGGGGTTGGCATGAAATGACTGGTCGCAGAGAGAAGCAGCATGCCGTATAATCTCTTCCTTGGTCATGCCTTCCCTTTCAGGATCTTGTAGAAGCAACGTCAATACTATAGCGTACCCTCCACTTCGTCTCAGCGGCACATATTTTCTCACAGTGGTTTTTCTCTTCTTTTTCTTTGAAGCATCATTTGAAGTGATCTCATCACCATCGCCATTGATAGCATTGGGTCTCTTGTCTCTGGGTGCCTCTTCTTCTACCGGTATTTGTATACCGTTCAGATCACAATATTTCTTCAATTTCTTATCCAAGGTAGTTACAATTTTGGGTCCAAAATACTGGATTTGTAGTAGTTGTTTAGTAGATTGGATAGGTACAGGGTACTTTCTCAAATTGTCAAGAGCCCTGTTATACTGAATTGATATCTTTGATGAAAATCTGTTCAGCTGAACGATTTCATCCTCGAGCCATTGTATGATTAAGTGTCGTAAATCGTCTGGGAATTCCATCTTGCGATGATTGTAATCTATTTATCTTTTGCGTACGACAGGAAAACAAACCAAAAAAATTCAAAGCGCGTCTGTTATTATTTTTTTCCATCAATCTAGCTAATTCTATACTATATTGATTTGACAAAATCGTTCAACTTTGGGTTTAACATCACGATCTCATCAATGATTTCTTCTTTATCGCCGTCATCCTTCAAATTCAAAATGATATCATATATCCTAATAATGAAATTCATTTCTATCAATTTTTTCACGTACAACATCAAAAAGTATTTGAAATTCTTATCATCTTTCAAAAATCTGTAAATTAAGATCTTATTTTCGAGATGATTGATGGAAATGATATTTTCTAGATTTTCAAATCCCTCTTTCATGAGCATCACCTTTGCGATTTTATTGAAGAACTTGTTCTTACCCTTTCTTATGATCTCCTCGTTCGTGTGTTTTTCCAACATGGAAATGATGTTCTTGTTATTTTCATTGGAGCCGCCATCGATTAAAGTGTTGTCCCAGTATTGAGACCCAAAAGCCCACCACGAGTCACTCACTAAAGACCATGTACACATATCTTTGTCGTACAAATAACCATTGCCGTTGGATAATGTGATCACAGGAACTCCTTGAGATGTTATGGAACACAAGGTCAAGTTTTCCAGTCTTGTCAAAATATCATTCTCGAATAACTCCTGCTCGTTATCCTCATCATCTTCTATACTGTTAGGTTTATTCAATGCCGGCTTGATTAACGGTTGTAGAAGTGGAAAAAGCGACGTTGGTTCAAATACCAGCTTCTTGTCCTTAACATTCCAAGCATATATTTCTCCAAGACAAGTGACTGCCATCAAGTAGTCACCTTTGCTCTCTAGAAAAGACAACGGTGAACCCAAAACCATGGGAGGCAAAATTCTCTTCCCAGCATCTGAATATACAACAATAGTGCCATCAATTGTCGCCACTGCCCAAAATAATCCCTCACCCCCCGTACTCAATAGAAGTTTCTTCGGTATGAAGTCACAAAAAATCTCTTGTAGAGAATCTTCTGATGACTGGGAGAACTTATTTTTTTTAAAAAGCTGAATCTTTGATGGTCCACTTTCGTTCCCATTACCATTTTTGATGGAGAGATACAAAGACTCATCTGTAGGCGACACAAGTCCCCATGCTTTTCGTATCTTCGGAATTGATAATCTCACATTACTAAAGGAACTCGATGGATTGATCACCACCGATCCAATAAACTCTATCGGAAGTAACTCCTTCTTTGGCTTCTTCTTTGGCTCATCAGGTTCTTCCAACTTCCTCTTCAGTTGTTGTGCAATGCTCTTGGAGACAAGGTATGAAGGTGGATCGAACTCCATGTTGCTTGACCCCGTTATCATTGGAGATGAAATCAGTCTTTTGGTATCAAACTCTGTCTTAACAGTGGAACCCGATACGAGAATGGGCAGGATCCTTTTCTTTCCATTTTTGGTAGTTGTTTTCATTGGAGAGGCCACAGTTATGGCGGCAGTGCTAGTAGCACTTTTGCTGATTGGCATTGATGATGTTGTTAAATTAGCTGAATGTGCTAAATCCGCTGTTTGTATTTCAGTTTTTCCATTCAATTCCAGATCAACAGATAGAAGTTCCTGTTTTGATATCATTTCCTGAGACTCTTTGTTCCAATCTTGTGAAGCAATATTGAAGGCCGGCATCACTGGTGGAATTGCCTTGCCCAACTCCCCTTCGTCAAAAGTCAAGACTAATAATTCACCACTGATGGAAGTTATGAACAACGATGAACCATCACAACTCCAGCAAAGATCAAGTATGGTTGAAGAGGTGATATCCTGAGCCACAATAATTGGAGCATCCAGTGACGTGTTCCAAATGGCCAAGGTTTTGTCTGAGCCAGCAGTGGCGATGATATAATATGACTCGTAATATAAGGGAGCTTGGTTGTTTACGATGGAGTTCGGATTTTTGAAGACTCTTGGATTAAAAGTTGTCACCTCACAGTTGAAATTATGACCAACCAAAGAGCACCAACTGCTCCAATTGGAGGCAGCAGTGTCTAATTTTGGGTTGAATAAGACATTAACAAGACTCATTTTACCCTTATTGCAATTTGGAATACTAATCAGATGATCATCCCGTGACCAGCTAAGTCTCCTTACTCTACTGTTCGCATTCAATGAATTGTTTGTAATCAACTTGCTGATCTTTTGGCGTGTATCAGATTCAAATATTCGCTTTGTTGTTCTTGTGATCATATTGTTGTCAATGTTGTTAGACTCTTGACGAACAATCGCTGTATTCCATTTCAACTTATAACTAATTATATTGATCAACTTATCATCTCCAAGTGAGCATAACCATTGGCCATGAGAATTGTCGAACTTCAAACCTTTTATAGAGGTCCCATCCAGATGTAGATGTAAAACGTTCAATATCTCATCAAATCTGAAATCGTATATAAGAATCTCATTTTTATAGGTTGACATCAGCACTAGCTCGTCATCCAGTGACCATGATATTTCTATGATTGGATTTTCATGTTGAATGATTTTAGTTTTTTTGAAGTCACCATCGGACAACAACTCAAATCTGTAAACTTCCCCATTATTGAAGGCAACTAAGAATTTATCAGTATTATTCACCAAGCTACCAAATGCAACACAATTGATTTCTGCAGCAATTTGTGACTCCAATACTATCACCGGTTTCAAGTCTTTGAAATCCGATGTGGTTGGCGATGTCAATTTGGATTTGGCAATCAATTGGGCCGTGTCCCATACATTGCAATTTCCATCGCGCCCACCAGTGATGATCAATTTGTTGCATGGAGACACAGTAATTGAAGTGATTTCACCCCCGTGAAACACTCCAGGCACTTTGATCATATGCATTTTGGGATAAGGGGATACCGCTGTTGCCACCAGTCCTTTAATCAATGGAATGCTTCAATGTCAAATGAATAATGTAATGCTACCTTTCAGTGTTTAAAATACCAAGTAAAAAAAATACCACCACCACCAAAAAACGGAGGAAGAAAAAATAAAATTTTTTTATCAACAGCAAGACATCTTTAATTAAAAACATTCGTATAATAATAGACCAGCTACATTTTTATTTAGCCAGTGTGTGTCTGAGTGCGTCTCTCTCTTTGTGTGTGTATGAGATAATACTATGGCTCAACAACTGCAACAGACAGCGGAGGAGTTCACTAGTGACAGCGGCTCTGAATTCACAGAATACTGGATTGATTGGTTTTTGGGTACGAAGGGAAATGAATATTTCTGTGATATAGATGTTGAATATATAACTGATAGATTCAATTTGACGGGACTCAATCAGCAGGTGGATCGCTTGTCCTTGCTCATAGATATAATAACGGATAGTCAAACGATAGATGAAAACCAGCTGGATGATGTCAAGATCAAGATTGATAACAATGCACGATTCTTGTATGGGTTAATCCATGCCCGTTATATCATTACTACAAGAGGGTTATCGAAGATGGTGAACAAATATAGAAATGGAGATTTTGGTTTTTGCCCCAGGGTACATTGCAAGTTGAATCCATTGTTACCAATAGGTTTGACAGATGAACCAAGGATAAGTCCGGTGAAGTTGTATTGTTCTAGTTGTGAGGACATTTACAATCCAAAATCATCTAGGCATTCATCCATTGATGGAGCTTTTTTTGGTACCTCATTTCCTGCTATGTTTTTGACGACATACCCACAGTTGATACCGGTGCATATGTTAGACATATACACACCCAAAATTTTTGGATTCTATCTTCACGATTATGCAAAATTGACGAGGTGGAGGTTGTTGAAGAGAGAAAAATTGTTCAAAGAGTTACAAGATCTGGGTGTCTCCTTGAAGAATTGCCCCGGTGGTTTCAAGTTACTTGAAGATGAGGATGAGGTGGACGAGGAACTGCAAGCTGCAATTGCCGATAAGACAAAGACTAAGTCGAAGAAGAGGTGATGTATTTGTTGCTTTAGACTGGTGTCTGTGATGTCATCTTCATATATACTAACTTTCACTTTGAAGAAAATTTTAGATGAATTGTGTGATATTTTTGTGAGGTGATAGGTGATTTGAGAATGTTGAATTTGCTTAAGGCATATGTAGATTGTGTGTGTGTGTATATTACTACTGATAATAAGGAGCTTTTTCTTGCTTTACTGCTGTCTATAAATAAACCTATTTATCTCTATTATTATCCCCATCTATAAATACCTCTATATCTATCAATATCTGTCTATATATATTAATTCATTTACTTCTTGCTCTTGTTATTTTTAGAAACGGTCTAAATCGGTTGACTGAGATGGAATTGATAACCAAAGTCGTGTCTCTCTTATCTAATTAGTGTTAAAAGGAGTAAAACGAAAAACGAAAAGAAAAAAAAAATAGAGAAATGCTTACTTATTTATAATAACAAAATCTCTCAATCACAAGAACACTGCAAGAATTGATCAAAAACAAAAATATGTCTTCTGCGATACCCACTGGGCCTGTTGTTTCAACCACTTTGGCTATAGGTGGTATGACATGCTCCAACTGCGTGCAATCAATCACCTCGGTGTTACAACAAGTTCCCGGGATAGAGAAGATTGACATATCCTTGATGACGGAGACAGCGGTGATAAAACATTCTCAAGAAGTAGATACCAATACCATCAAAGAGATTATCGAAGACTGTGGTTTCGATTCCCAGATTACTTCCAATACTGTTCAGTATAATCACACTACTGGAGCTAATAATGTGGCGAATCTGGGTGCTGAAAATGATGGTGGTGTATTAGAAATTAAATTACAGATTTTTGGCATGACATGCTCTAATTGTTCCAATTCTATCGAGACGAGTGTGTCTGCCTTGACTGGTGTCAAGAGCTGTCAGGTTTCTTTGACCACAGAGGAGCTGGTTGTAGTGTATGACAGCGATGTTGTTGGTGTCAGAGACATTGTTGAACTGGTTGAAGATTGTGGATTTGATGCCTTGGTTAATAGTAACGTTGATTTGAACTCACAATTGGAGACTTTACTGAAGATCAAGGAGGTGCAGTATTGGAAATGGAATTTTATCAAGTGTCTTATTGTTGGTTCTCCAGTGGTGATATTTGGGCATTTGATACCCTCACTTATGAAAAAACACCATGAGATGATGAACCATTCAATTGGTCCGAGTATTATACCAGGGGTTTATGTGGATCACATATGTGAATTTGTTTTGACTTCATACTTGCAATTCTTTATCGGCAGAAGATTTTACTCAAACGCTTGGAAGAGTTTAAAACACGGGAGTGGTACCATGGATTTGTTGATATGCATTTCGACATCTATTGCATTTTTATATTCAATTTTTTCAATGACATATCTGGCCATCACCAGTTCAAAGGAGGCCCCAGATGTTTTATTTGCAACAACTTGTATGTTGTTCATCTTTGTGAGTTTTGGTAAATGGTTGGAGAACAAGGCCAAGGGACAAACTTCGACTCTGTTGTCTAAGTTGATTTCATTGACACCACCAAGTTGTAGCTTGGTAGAAAACTTCAATCCAGATTTAAAAGATTTGACTACTAAAGTTATTGCGGTGGAATTATTACAAAAAAACGATGTTTTATTGATCACACCAGGAGCCAAAATTCCAACTGATGGTGTTGTTATTTTCGGTGAGGGTGATGTTGACGAATCCCTCTTGACAGGTGAAAGTATGCCTGTTTTGAAAGTGACAGGCTCTCATTTGATTGGAGGTTCTGTAAACGGATCTAATGTGTTGTATTTGCAAGTGACGCATGTTGGAGAAAATACCCAGTTGCAACAGATCGTCAAATTGGTCAAAGATGCTCAATTAACGAAGGCTCCAATTCAAAGGTATGCCGATTCGATTGCCTCTGTCTTTGTTCCGTCTATTATTTTATTATCTATGGCAACGTTTTTGATGTGGTATCTAGTGGTTTGGGTGTATTATGTCAAAAATTGGCAGTTGCCCGAATTCTTGCAACAAGAGCAGTTCAAAACTATCTTGCAGATGAGTATAAGTGTTATCGTTGTTCTGTGTCCATGTGCATTGGGCTTAGCTGCGCCAACTCTGATTATGGTGGGTACCGGGTTAGGTGCTTCCAATGGAATTTTGATCAAGAGTGGAGAGTTTTTGGAGGTTGCTAAGAAGATCAATTATATCATGTTCGATAAGACTGGTACTTTGACAACGGGAGAATTCGAGATTCAGAATGCTGTCAGAATTCATGAAGAAGATGGCAAATTTACTGAGCTGGAGTTGTGGAATATCATCGGTAATATCGAACGTAATAGTGAACATCCAATAGCCAAAAGTCTTGTTAAGTACAGTGCACCATACATCAATGATGAAGTTATGATCAAGGAGATCAAGATTGAGCCATCAATGGGAATTTCCAGTTCGGTAGTGTACAATGGTGAGGTGTTGCAGATAAAATTGGGTAACACCCCTATGATGAACATGATAAAATCGGATATCGTAAACAAGGATGATTTTTTGAATGGTGATGGAGTCAAGTCCCAGAACTCTTCCACGGTCACCCATGTTTTGATCAATAGAGAGTATATTGGATACATTGAATTGATTGACAATGTGAAACCGGAACTGAAACAAGTTATTGAGTATTTACAAAGCACAGGTTACGAAGTTGGAATGTGTACCGGTGACAACTATAAATCGCTGATGCAAGTTGGTAATTTATTAGGCTTACCGCTGGAGAACATTTTTTTCGAAAAAACCCCATTGGATAAGAGTCAAGAGATTGAGTCTTTGCAGCATTTGAAACAAAAAACTGTTGCATTTATTGGTGATGGAACTAATGATGCGCCACTGTTGATTCAAGCTAACCTAGGAATGCTGATCAGTTCCGGTACCGATGTTGCCATAGAGAGTGCCGATGTAGTGTTGTTGGACCTGTCATTGACCAACATTGTCTCGACGTTGGACATCTCGATCAAAACATTTGATAGAATCAAGATGAATTTCATTTGGGCCATGGTTTATAATGCTGTAATGTTACCATTTCTGATGGGATTATTCAGTATTCCATTTGGGGCGATGTTGAATCCGATGTATGCCAGTTTGAGTATGGCTTTTTCGAGTATTAGTGTTGTTGTGTCGTCATTGATGTTGAAGAATTGGAAGCTGCCCTTGGTGACGAAGAAGGTGGACGGCGGTGATGATCTTGGAGACGAAGAGTCACAACATCGACAGTTACAAGATAAAAGTTGGATGTCTTTTATGCAGAGGATTCCATTCGGAAGATTTGTGTTCGGGAGAAAAAGAGCTGAGCCAGGTTACATGGAATTGCAAAATTTATGAAAGTGTGATATCTTTTCTGATTTTTTGCTTCTTTAGTTTATTATTAATCGACCCCTAATGTATCAATAACAAATCCAAGGTTTACCTTTGATTGTACATCGTAGCAGAATAACATCATTTTTATTGGCAATACCAAGACGAGTGAATCGGGGTGGGAATGATACGTTTTCGGTTTAAGGTGCGATACGGTGCAATATTTGGAAGTAATGCATTCAGCGTGGAATTTACCAGATAATAAGTGGTTTCTCCTATAATCTCAATTGAAGGAGTATAGTTTATACCATTAAAGGGTGACAAAAATAAGTTTCATATCGCTATCAGTTGTGTGTGTGTTCTTTACTAGACACAAAAGCAACTCAATGAAAACAAATTTGTGACATAATAGATAGAATAGGTTCAGTACTTTGATTCATTTATCTTTTGAGAACGATATGGATTTTCATATACCTTCGCCTGGTGGTAAACTAACGAAGTTTTATATTAATGGCCCAAAAAGACGAAATTAACATCCAAAAAGAAAAAGACAAACCCTTTGTGAATTACATGGCATTTGAAAGAGATTACTTTAATATCTTTCCATCTATATGTATATGATCTTGTCATCTACTTGTATCTAACCGCCCCTTTCATACTTGCTCTTTTGATGAAAAACGTGAATGTCATAGCTCTCATTCATTTCAGTTAAATATAAGTCGCCCATTCATCCATGTATTTCACCAAATCTTCAAGGCATTTTTTAGTTTCCTGTGGGTTGGCAATCCAGACTGTGCAAGCACTTCTTCTCGCTTTGTAGTCGTTGGCTCCAATGGCCAGGAATTGGTCTCCCACATGCAAAGTGTTCTTCAGGGTCACCTCACATTCAGTAGCAAGATACCTTTGTAAAATTTTGACACCTAAAGACTTATCGCCAATGTCCACCCAGACATCGCTACCACCGTTGAATGCGCAGAACTCAATTCTTTTGGCTGGTGGAAATATTTTCAACTTTGTGTCACATGTCAAAACCACTTCCTCTAATTGCTCTCTGATAAACTTGAATCCTGGTTTTGGAATGATCCCTACTCCTCTTTCCTTACGTATTACTATTGCAGGTAATCTCAACTTCTTTTGAAGATCATGCAAAATAGATTCTGCAAAATCCAAAGTTTGTAAGATATCGTTTTCATTCCAATTCAACATGTTGTTCAACAACCATTTCTGTTGATCGATCATCTTAAGAGCTTTTTCGTTAGCGTTATATCTGAATAAGTAATTCGCTTCACCACCCATCACCAAAAATCTTTCCTTTTGATCATTTGATAATCCACTTGATTCCAATGCATCGACCAATCCAAATAATCTCTCGTAGTACTTATTACCTTCTTTGTAACCTGCCGCAGTGACAATACCAATATAAAAATCTTTGGATAAAAGATTTGTGAGTAAGGGAATTAAGTCTGATCCAGGTTCAAGGGATCTACCATCCTCGTACAAAGTGACATCTCCATCAAAAGTTAGTAATTTAAGTTTATCAGCAACATCAGCGGAAGCTGAATTGGTACTCATTGACAATTGCAAAATTTGAGCAGTATTCAAAATGATTCTAATATCATTAAAACTTGGACACACTAAACGTCTTTTACTGATAGATCTGTTTTCATCTTCGATGTAGAATGCCTTCTCTAATGGTAACAAGGTGAAAAATTCCCCAATGCTGGGAACCAACAGTGACAACCTTGACTGTCTTGGTTTGCCCAACTTCAACATCATGATATGATCGTTGACCAAATTTTCAATATCACTGAATACTTCTGCATATCTTCTCTTTGCATCTGCTGTAATCTTCAAATCATCGACAGCTGTTATTCCATTCGATTTCACTGCATGCAACACAAATGGACCAGCCATAAGTCCCTTTATCCATTCAATGAATTCATCTCTGCGATGCTGTTTCAATGCATCTTTTAATTGAGTCAGTATATTTCAAGCTTTTCTTGCGGAAAAACAGATTGTGTGTACTTACATTCAACGCGATATCTGAATTGAGTTATTGTTGTTAGTCGTTGGGTTTTATCCAACTGATTGTTCGGCGATAATTAAAGTGATAACAGTTCAATTCTTACCTTGAAGTCATTGTCCTCAGTAGCAAAACAAATAATACAGAAACTTAGATGCGTCGTATTATTTTCACTCACGTTTGCGTCCAAGATGACACAAATAAAACCTTCAAGCAGCCCCTGAAATTTTGATAAGACTTACTGCCGTTGAAGAAGTCAATCAAAGGAATAATTTTCTCAAAATTGTTCTATTTCTCATCACCAAAAATGCTGCCAAAAAATTCAGTATCTAATCATTGATATTTTCTCATTTCTGCTAGTCGGAGAACTGCGTAATGGTATTGAAACAACTGATAGGGGTACTGAATTTGGTTGCTAAATACTTCAAAAAATGAATACACAAAAAAAGGGTGCGACGACGGCGCATTTGTCCGATCGATTAAACCCGTGGATAAAACGAATTTTGAGATGAAATTGTAATGATTGATTCATTTATCAAAATGATATATACTACATATACCACACAAACAACAAATTCTGGAGTAGATCAAAAAAACTTTTGACTCATGCATTCGCCGTTATCTTTCTGGCTACGTCTGGATAATTTTTGAAAACTTCATTGAACTCATTTGGGTAACTGATTTGAAATACTTCTGGATCTTTAGCCAATGCTACAAAGAAAGTTGTTACACCAGATCTGATAACATTGGTGACAATATTGCATATCTGCAATGATATGACAAATGTAAAAGCTATTACTGGAGCATAATAGTCTCCGTCATTGTTGTAGGCCGGTTTGGTAAGCTTCATGTATAGATAAGCCAACAAAGATGCGGTATAGGCAACAAACAATGCACTCATCGATAGCGCTGTACCTATCAAACAATCATTGACTAAAGCATCTAAACCTTTATAACGTAAGATTTGCCATGTGTCCTTTGCTGATCTGATATAATTTTTACCGTAGAGGGCAATGTAAGAGTATGCATAATGGTTGAAATATCTAATTGCCCAATCAATGACGTAAAGGAAGCACTCCAAAAAGATAGCCATGATACTATCACAAATCTCACCATTACTCATTGCATTCTGTCTCAACAAGGTGGCACCTTGTTTGAGTAATTGGATCAAAGAAACAATAAGTGAACCAAAGCAAATTGAACCAAATGACCATGTCATAGCTCTTTTAAATGCACCCAATGCTGGATGTTTGGGTTCTCCTTGATCAGCTTTTGAAAGGTAATACCATGTTCCATAGACTCCACTTACAGTGACGTGAATCACATTTCTGATCACTTCTGTAATATAATAACCGGCAAAGAACAAGAATACTAGTAATCCGATAACTTTTGAATTGGAACAAGTTTGATTATCACAAAGTGGATTTGACAGGTTTGGAGTATACTTGACATACGTTGCAACAACGGTCACCGAAAACAATGAACTGAAGCAACCGGCAGCAATGGTGCCCAAAAAACTAACGATCAAAACAGATGGATGTGATTTCATCACATCAATAACAATGGTCAAAACTGTTGATGAAAATGGAATTCGATGTCTCATCGACCAATAACACCAGGCATTAATCACTGCAAACAACAAGAACACTATTCCTGCTGACCAAAATCTCATCACCAAGTATGCAACCGCTGTACCAAATCCTAATACAACATTAGCGATCAATGAAAAGATGATAAAAGTTCTAGGTGATAATCTAGCCCATAGTAAACACATTGATGATAACACCAAGCCAACCACAATAACAAAAGCGAAAAGTATGATTGTATTTGTGTTTAATGAGAAATCATTGGCTCCATCGTAGATAGATCCACCTTGGAAAGAGTGGGTATTTGAATAACTTCTGATTGTTATTATAGCAACAGCAATGAAACCTGCAAGTGTAGCGCTAAATAACAAAGTGAAGGGCCAATCGTTAATACTTTGTTTCTCTACTTTGAATGATTCATCAAACTTTTCAGATGGTTGAGGTTGATGGATATCATCTGAATAATAATGATAATTGTTGATATTTTTTTCTGGGTCTTGTTGAGTATATGGTTGTTGAAATTGACTGGAATTATCATTGTTGCTGTTGTTGTCATTGCCGTACTGTGGTTTTGGATGAGTATTATAGGAGGGCTGAGGTGGCTCCTCTTGGGGTTTTGGACTCGACATTTCTAAACTCAACGGTAACCTGTTGTTGTATAAATTTTAAACTTGTTAATTGGCTCTGATTTTATATTTTATTTCGAGTCCTAAATGTAATTGAAACAAGCTTCTTCGAGGGGGCCTCAACAAACAAATGAGACAGGATGAGAGAGCGGTTTTTTTTTACTTTTTTTATTTTTGCGATGTAAAGCCTTGCTGCGCGCGCTTAAAAATTTTGTTTTTTTGACAGCTAAAGCTGCTGGCTTCGATGAAGAAGCGTATGTATCGTATCGTATCTCGATAAGTTCTTGGAACAGAAGGCAATGACAAGGTCTTCTACAGAAGCCAAAATAACTAATACGCATTCTTGAGCAGTTGTTATCATCTTCCAAAGGATGGGTAAACGATTCTGATCCGAAACAGAGAAGGGTTTATTCATTGAAATGGTTGCTCACACAACTAAATACTTAGATCCAGTCAATGATGCCACAAGAAATTCTTGAACGATACTAAAGATTGCTAGGGAGAAAGAACCATAAACTTGATTGGCACATAAACTCGCTAGATTCATTGATCAGTTTTACTACAACTGATTCAGCTGATTATTTCCAATTTTAGACACTTGTAGTAAGTTATCTCAGCAGAAGAAGTATTGATGATTCGTATTTTTGATGCTCATTGTTGTTATAGTGATTTAACGATATCAGGTGTCATTGCTGTCTATATAGTCAAATCCTTATGTGCCAGGCCAAATGTTCTCAAGTGATAAAAACACCATCTGTGGAGGGCTTGTATTAGGGTTTTTGGGGTATGCATTTAATCAATCAGAGTATTTGCTTGAATGAACAACGTTTGCTTTCCAAAACTCGTTAAGAAGAAAATCTTGAAATGTATGTTGATGTTTCAAATTTGTGCATGATGATATTAGGTTGTCGAACTAAAATCTTTAAGTTCGCCATAAGGATTTCTTTCACTGTATTGTTGTGAATTTCTTCGAGCCACTCACTCTGGTATCGATTCTAATTGCTTGAACTATTATTTTGAAGGATCATATCATTTCCATTTTGTCCTTTTTTCTAGTCAAATTCGATGCCATCCGATCCGATTGTGTTCCTCGGATATATCACTCGAGTCTTTTGAATTTGTACGAATACCTGATGAAGTTGTTAACATCACTAGAGTCTTTTTGAAGTTTGTCACGAACTGCTCCAAGTCTTGAGTTCTTGGTATATACTGGTAAAATACGTTTATAGTTGATGATTCAATACAATTTCCTGTGTTTATCTATTCAAATCAATAGATTGTCAATAGTTGGGATCTTGTGAAGAGAGAATTTTATACCTTGAAAGATAAAATAATTTGTACGATTACTTTGAAGTTGCGTGTAATTATTCAATAGCTTTGTTGTCTCTCTGGTTGGGCTGATCAAATTGACTTTACCACTGCAATTGTATTCATTTGCATTCAGCATACTGTTTGCTTTTTATGTATTGGGAACAGAAATTATCCCAGCAATCACTAGCCAATTGATAAGTAATTGAATCGATATTGTGGAGCGTTAGCGATATAATACTACAATATACAGTGCTGTGCCAGAATGTTTTTTTTTTTTGAAGTACAGATTTCTCATCAAACAAAAGTGGGAGTTAAGAAATGTGTCTTGTGAGATGTACCGTATATGGTGAAAGTGTTGCGGGGTATGTGATATGAGCACTCGCGCACCACCACACATTTAGTAGTAGTAGTAGTAGTAGTAGTAGTAGTATATGCGCAAGAATAATCGAGTCAGATAACAAGCCAATCTGGTTGTTTTTTTTGGCAATGGAGCTTCGGCCATGGACGAAAGAATGGTACATATATTTATCAGATTATCAAGAATAGCATTTTAACGTTATCGAAGAGCAAAGGTGTTCATGAGATGAAATGAGGGGGGGGGGGGGGGGGGGGAAAATCTGACGAGGCGCAAAATGGTATATCGTAAAAGAGATAAGATATGATTAGGTAATCAGAGAGTAAAATAAATAATGATTATAAAGTTGTTGTAGTCTATGGGATGGAGTTGAAATGAAGAGATCAGTATTGATATCGATATGGAGAATGGAATCTTCTCATTTCAAATGTTACTTAGTTAGTTAAGTTCATTCTTATCCCGCTCTTAAGTAGTTCTTTCTTCTTTTCACAAGGTTATACCAGCCTACCTGCGTGTGATGTGTGATATGTCCCTTGTATGCTGAAAGAAAAAAAAAAAAAGGGCAGAAAAGAAAAGAAGAGCACAAATAAAAAAGAAAAGACTTGGCAAAAGAAGGGATTTTAAGCTGCTCCAATTAAAAAGTGTGTGAGATGAGAAGAGAAGAAGAGAGTGGTCAGTTATTAAAGTAAAGTAAGCTTCTTGGCAATTGAAAGAGTGTTTATATAGAGATAACCGTTTTTACAAGATATTCTTAACCTCGGTTAAGCCTATGGAATGCAATCATCATCCATCAAGTATGTCAACCTGAGTCAACAGATCGATCATCTATGGAATTAACTGTTTGTCTAGTATTAGCATCAACAACTGCTGCTTCTTTTTTTGATTCGTTTTGGTAAGGCTTTATATGGTATAACAACCCTGTAAAATCTCTGCTCTCTGTCTGGTCTCCGCGGAACATTTTCTGATTTGGATATATGTAATGTTTAACTAAAAGGAATGGGATAATCCGTGCCGCGGCATTGTCGAATGATGCCTCACCACACAGTATTGATGTCGTGTATTAAGTTATCAAATTTACTTATATAATATTATTATGGGGCAAGGGAAATTCCTGCTGCTTCTTCTTCTGCTTTGCTTTGCCTTTTCTTAGTCGGTTAAGGCCCTGCACCCTTTTTTTTTTTTTTTTATCTTAAATTTTTTTATTTGAATAGTTGTTTTTTTTTTTTTTTTTCAACATGTTATTGCCAATTTCGAATTTGTGTTGAATGCGCCCATGCAAGATAAAGATAAGGAGTGTATAAGGGTTTTGCCATCATCATCTCTCACATCATGCATTATATAAATGTACCCAATTTTCTCTTCAAAAAATATTTCAATCAAGTCATCTCATCTCATTTTACTTGATCCATCTCCCTGAGTATCTCATCTCATCAACCATCTTGTTCAACAAGACTCTATCTCTCATCTGATCATATCATATCATCTATAATTAAAAATGTCTTCTTTCAATGAGAAAACAGATATCGAGAAAAATGTGGGCTCTATGAGAGACTATGAAGTTTCTAAATCAGATACAAACTCTTACTCTGGTGAAATTGACAACACTGAATTGTCCTTTTTCGGTAAGGCTAAGAGATATATCTTTACCAACACTGAAAAGAGAGGTATTGAAAGAGTTCCAGAAGATGAAAGAACCGATTCATCTTTATACAATGCCGCCTCAATGTGGTTGAGTGCTAATATGGTTATTGCTTCATTTGCATTAGGTGCATTAGGTCGTTCTGTTTGGGGTTTAGGTTTTTGGACTTCAGTATTAACAATTATCTTTTTCAATTTCTTTGGATTGTTAACCGTTGCTTTTTTCTCCATATTTGGTTTCAAATTTGGTATGAGACAGATGACTTTATCGAGATATCTTGTTGGTAATTATGGTATGAGAATCTTTGCCTTTATCAATGGTGTTGCCTGTGTTGGTTGGTCCATTGTCAATACCATTGCCAGTTCCTCATTGTTAACCACAGTCAATCAAGATAGTGGTCATAATTTACCTCCTTGGGCTGGTGCTTTAGTTATCACCGGTATCACATTATTGGTTTCCTTCTTTGGTTACAAAGTTATTCATCAATATGAGAAATATTCATGGATTCCAAATTTTGTCATCTTTATAGTTATCATTGCTCGTATGACAATTTCAGGCAATTTCACCGCTGGTGAATGGGGTTCAGGTGAAAATACCGCTGCTGGTGTATTATCATTTGGTAGTGCCATCTTTGGTTTCGCCACAGGTTGGACCACTTTGGCTGCCGATTATACCGTTTACATGAAACATGATACAAACCCAATCAAATGTTTCTTCTCCATCATTGCCGGTTTGGCATTCCCATTATTATTCACAATGATCTTGGGTGCTGCATGTATCACCGGTATTGATTCTGATCCAGCTTGGGCTGAACTGTACGAAACTCATCACATTGGTGGTTTGATCTATAGTATCCTTGTCACTGATTCCTTACACGGATTTGGTGAATTTTGTTGTGTTATTTTGGCTTTATCCACAGTTTCAAACAATTTACCAAACATGTACTCAATCGGTTTATCACTGCAAAACGTTTGGTCAAAATTCCGTTATATACCACGTTATGCTTGGTCAGTCATCGGTAACGCCATCACCTTGGGTGTCTGTATCCCAGCTTATTACCATTTCGAAACAGTGATGGAAAATTTCATGAATTTGATTGCTTACTATTTAGCCATCTATGAACTGATGGCATTGAGTGAACATTTCATCTACAGAAAGGGAAATTTCAACAATTACGACTTGGATGCTTGGAATGATACCTCTAGATTACCTATCGGTATTGCAGGTGTCATTGGTTTCTGCTTTGGTGTTGCCGGTGTCGTATTGGGTATATCACAAGTTTGGTACACCGGTGTTATTGGTAAACAAATTGGTGAATTTGGTGCCGATATTGGATTTGAATTGGGTGGTGCTTTGGCTTTTATCGCTTACAACATTGTCAGACCTTTTGAATTGAAGTATTTCGGTCGTTGATAAAGCCCCACCCCCGTTCCATGATCTGCTCGCTCGCTTTTTCACTTTTTTTCTTATCCCATGTTTCGGTTTTATATCTCGTTGTTATTTGTTCAAACGCTCAAAATTTGTCTTTTTATTACTCGCTTGTTCATTTCGTGTGGCTCATGTGTTCTTATTTCGCATAAATTCATTCTTTTAAAAACTACACCATTGTTTTTTGATTCACCTACTACTCCACACACATCTTTTTGCAAGAATACACAAGGAATTGCTGCTCACTCTCACTAACTGCGTTGTTTTGCTTTTTATAATTGGTCTTATATACTGCTATTGTTCTAGCTTTATTTCGAAATATTACATCTTATGGAGTTTCCATCGGGTTTGGTTTTCTTATCTTCGTCATTGTAGTAAATTTTTTAATATTCGAATCGCAATTTTGTATGTGTTGTTAAATAATATCAATCAATAATACACACTCGATCGATATTAAAGTTTATCAACTTTATTGCCTATGTAATCGGATATATATTAAATAAACTCTTTTTTTTTGTCAAAATTATCTCAAAATTTTTTAACTGATAACCTGGTGGTCAAATTCAGTACCTCATACTGAATTCAATATATTAAATATCAAGCTAGTTCTAATGTAATCACAGTTTTGAAGCTGCCAAGGGAGCTCTTTTTACAAGCTGCATTTATTTTCTAACTAGATGATTGCAACAACTGATACACCACTACAATCAATGCTATTTGTTGAAGCTAAAAAAGTTTGAACTCAATTTTTCGATGGTATAAAGGTAAGAATACTGGTACAGAGTTCACGTTTGCAAGAAAATTGATTTGAGTTCTCTTGAGTTGTTTGAATGATAATGAATGTCTGTCTATTTTTCAATTTGAGATTTCTGGTGATCTATATCAACAAGATAATGAGCTCTATAAGACATCACCGTTGCCTCTTAGAAAACTTTCCACACCAACCAACTCAAGCGTGACCAGCAACAGCAACAGGCGAGTATGACTCCTCAAGATACTTGATCTCCTCCTCGGTGAGTTTAACCTGCACAGCCTTTACTGCATCAGCGACTCTTCCAACATTACTTGCTCCAACAATTGGTATACACCCTTTAGCGATACTCCACGCAATGGCAATAACCGCCATTGATACCTCTTTCTGTTTGGCTACCTCTTCCACTCTATCAACAACAGTACCATTGGCCTCGACGAGGGAGCCGATCATTGGAGCAAATTTCTTGCCTCTTACCGAGGAAAGTTGGTTGTCCTTGGACTTGGCCAATGCACCTCCACAAATCGGAGACCATGGAATGATTCCAACACCAGTCTTTTGACAATACGGAATCATTTCTCTTTCTTCTTCTCTGTAGATCAAATTATAATAATTTTGCATCGAGATAAATTTGTGCCATCCGTGTTTTTCGGCGACTTGTTGTAAGCCAATGAGTTGATAAGCACGCATGGACGATGCACCGATGTATCGAGCCTTTCCAGATTCAACAACATCATTCATTGCTCTCATGATTTCTTCATCTGGAGTTTCTGGGTCGTAACGGTGAATCTGATATAGATCGATGTAGGTACCCAATCTTTTGATGGACAGGTCGACGGCAGCAAAAATGTGTTTCCTCGACAACCCCTTTCTGTTGATGAAATCTGGATAATCTGAAACTTCAACAAATCCTTGTGGACCAACTGGATTAAAACACTTTGTCATGATGACAACGGTGTCTCTTGGAATGTTGAATTTTTTGAGAAAGTTTCCAACAAGCTCTTCACTAACACCAGCACTGTACTGGTCTGCAGTATCAAAAGTTCTTATTCCGACATCATAGGCAGCCTTCATCACTTTAAACACTTCCTCTTCTTCTTCAATGATCCAGTCACCTCCCCACTCTTTGACCCCAAAGCCCATGCATCCCAAAACAATCTTGGATACTTTCAAACCGGATTGACCTAAGTTGATATAGAAATTATCTGGTATCGCTGATCCCATTCTATTAGTGATAAAAATACCTCTATTGTTGTTGATTAAGCAAAGACCCTAAAATTGTTGAATTGGGTTTTTTTTTTTTTTTTGTCCCCCGCTCTCTTGACTTTAAATTCGTATTCGTCTGCACGGCGCAACAGAGATTTTTTAACTGGGGAAAAATTACTGCAAAACTATTTCATGACTACCTACCTATATTAGTGAGCTAACGAGCTAAAGGAAACACTAATGGACAGAATTATTACTCCAACCTTGGCCAATGATAAACTTAGGTGAAGCCAATTACTGGCACTGCTCTTGGTGTTGATGATGTGAGATGTATATGATTGTTGCTATCGTTTTCTGAGGTAAAGAAGCTCTTGCAATATCGGCTGCCACTTTTTGATGAGAAAACAAGTCTTGAACTTGGAAACACTACCGGTAATCATTTCTGGGTTTCATCCAATTTAAGTTGAGATGACAAAAGAAAAAAAAAAAAGCTTATCAATTGGCCGCACGTATATTCTTTTAGACCATGATCTTGATTTTTACTGCTGAACTTCAAAAGCCGCAGAACAAACTGTTTTTGATATAGAGCCTCTCTTGCGTTCAGTTTGCACTTGTCTCTTCATCTCTGGGTGAATCGAGATCAATTCAAATGATATCGATAAAGAGTTGTAGTGTACATTTTGCTCAATTATCTATATTAGGTGAAGAGAGCCTCTTTCAATAGTGGGGAAATTGAGCAGGATCGAGTTGCCTAATGATTTAGTTTAGGTTGTATTTGTTGTTATTGTTGTACAGTATGGTGAGGTGTTGAAAAAACATAGTGAATCAATGTTGGAATATAAATATCAAAGACATACCCCGTGAATCGAGTTCAGGTTTCTGAAGCTTGTTCTCAGTAAATTTAGAAAAGTCTCAAACATAAACATGTCAGACAAAATACCACCAAATTTTTACGTTAACTTGGGTAATTCTGGTTTGAAAGTTTCAAAGATTATTCTTGGATGTATGGGGTTCGGCAGTAAAGAATGGGCTGGTGACTGGATCATTGATGATGAGGAGGAAGCCATGAAAGTTATGAAGGCTGCTTATGATGCCGGTATTAGGACATTTGACACTGCCGATTGTTACAGTGCCGGTGTCAGTGAACAAATGATTGGAAATTTTCTCAAAAAGTATAACATTCCAAGAGATTCAATTGTTATCATGACAAAATGCTATTGGTATATTACAATGGATTTCGAGTCCGTTACTCAGAATAATGGTCCGGAAACAATCAATAAAAAGGGCCTATCCAGAAAACATATTTTAGATGCTGTTGATATAGCAATTGATAGATTAGGAACCTATATTGATGTCTTCCAGATTCATCGTTATGATCCGAACACCTCAGATGAAGAGGTGATGAGAGCATTAAACGATGTAGTCGAAGCTGGTAAGGTCAGATACATTGGAGCGTCTTCGATGTGGGCATACCAGTTCATCGGCTTACAGAATACTGCAGAGAAACATGGTTGGCACAAATTCATCTCGATGCAGGATTTATATCACCTGATGTATAGAGAGGAGGAGAGGGAGATGATTCCATATTGCAAGAAAACTGGTGTTGGTATTATTCCCTGGTCACCTCTTGGAGGAGGTATGTTGGCTAAACCGAGAAGTGCTCAGGGACAGACTATTCGGTCAAAACAATTCGCTACCAGGAATTCAGCATTCCTTGATGGGCCAAATGGTGTTATTTGTGATAGAGTTGAGGAGTTGGCAAAGAAGTATGGAGTTCCTATGGCTGTGGTTGCAATAGCCTGGAACATTGCTAAGGGCACCATTCCAATCAATGGTATTTCGAAAATTGAGAGGATTGCTGACGCCATCGCAGGTGCTGAGTTTCAGCTTACCGAGGAGGAGATAAAGTATATCGATGAGCCTTATCAGCCCATGCCGGTCATTGGATTCACCTGAGCCCTCAGATTTTGTTTACTTCTTTGTAATAATATCACCTACTATTTTCTAGATCACTTTGATCAACACGTAGAATATTCACACGATTTTTTCAACCGAGAAACTAGCAATTTGCATTGGAATTAATCTACTCAAATCTCCTAGGTCAATGGAGCATAACGAACTGAAGATTTGTTTGAGGCACAGTCAACTCGCAAATGTCATGGTGTGAAGAAGTTACATACGTTTTCATTCAAGATTTACCACTTCGAGCATTATCGATCTAATTGTGACAAGTGGCTATGTAGATGCACAACTCTTTCAGACACCAGATTGGGGTAAAGTTGTCAGCTTTGGCTGCTGGTCTTGATTGGTATCAAAGAACTGCTGCTTGAAAAAAAATCTCCCATAGAGACAAAGTGGATCTTGCCTACAATCAAAATCTAACTCAACATTTTCATTGATTAGAATCAGTTGAATGAATCTTGACTCCTATTCAAATTTAACCCTCTCGCATATAAGTTTTATTGTAATTATTTGAAAAAACCCGAGAAGGTTTGACGGGATTAAGGGAGTTCTCAAAAGGTCGTGCGATTGTAAATAAAAGCAATTGTAGTGGAGTCGGATAAATTATTAAATCCCTTATTTGAGGTAAGGAGCGCAATCGTTAACCCAAAAAAATGGTATAAATAGTATGATGAGTAGCTTTGAACAAGTGCTCAATTGTGGACAACAAGGCTTCAAGTTAAAGTATTGAGCACGAGAATTTTCACAATTAACAATGTCAGATAAAATACCACCAAATTTTTATGTCAACTTAGGCAAATCAGGTTTAAAAGTTTCTAAGATCATCCTTGGATGTATGGGATTTGGAACCAAAGACTGGACTGGTGATTGGGTCGTTGAAGACGAAGAGGAAGTTTTCAAACTCATGAAGGCAGCTTATGATGTCGGTATTAGAACTTTTGACACTGCTGATGTTTACAGTCGTGGTGTTTCCGAGGAATTGATTGGTAAGTTCATCAAGCATTACAATATTCCAAGAGACACTTTGGTCATCATGACTAAATGTTGGGGTCCTGTTGGAGTAGCTGGATTCATAACGCAACCAGGTGACCAGTCGTATGTAAACAGACAGGGTTTATCTAGAAAGCACATCTTGGATGCCGCTGAACTGTCGGTAAAAAGGTTAGGCACTTATATCGATCTTTATCAAATTCATCGTTATGACTCAGAGGTTCCAGATGAAGAAATCATGAGAGCAATGAATGATGTTGTTGAATCCGGAAAGGCTAGATATATCGGTGCATCTTCCATGCGTGCATATGAGTTCATCAATTTGCAACACGTTGCAGAAAAACATGGATGGCACAAATTCATTTCAATGCAAAACTATCACAATGCGATTTACAGAGAAGAAGAAAGAGAGATGATTCCTTACTGTCAAAAAACTGGTGTTGGTATCATTCCATACTCACCAATTGCAGGTGGGGTCTTGGCCAAGCCTAGATCTCAGCAAGGAACTACATCTAGAGGAAAGAACTTTGCATGGTTATTTAGCTCGGTTATCAATGGACCTAACAATGTGATCATTGACAAAGTTGAAGAGCTCTCGAAGAAAAAGGGTGTATCGATGGCCGTGATTGCTACTGCCTGGAGCATTGCAAAAGGATGTGTTCCAATTGTTGGTATCGCCAAACTCGAAAGAATTGACGACGCTATAAAGGGTTCTCAATTAGAATTGACTGAAGAGGAGATCAAAGATCTTGATGAGTCGTATAAGGCTGTCGCTGTCATCGGTATTTGATTTTCGTTCATTAACATTCAAGTTCTGATAGCCATGCTGTATTAAGTTGTAGTGCATTCATACTTAACATTATATACAGGGCTAGAACACTAAACTTTTTGGACCTATCGCAGAGAATTAGGGGCATTATATAGAAGAAGCCTCGATAATAAAATCGTTCATCATTATTTAACTATGTGAAACAACATTATCAGCTTATAGAGAGTGCACTATAAATTTACAAAGCACTCACATGGCCAAAATTAACGTCATTTCTACAATTTGCCTTTATTAGAGTTTCCTTTTTTGAACCGAATAGGGGTTAACCATGACTTCACTATTATATCAGGTTGTAAATTCCAAGATAACAATTATCTTCACTTTTATGTTACTTAGTTGTATCTAAGTAGAATTTAAGTAGATATCTATATGAGAATTACTCTCTTTGATTGAAACATTATTGATAACGCACGCAGTTTTAAATTTACTGCAGATACATTTATCTAACGTATAAACTTCTTGATCTGTTTTCATAGTAAATGCATCATGAAAGACCAAATTGGGAAGAATATCAAGGATTCGGGCTAGAGCTACGAAGTTGATAAGCTGATCAACAAATTATTTTGTTGTAGAGATAATAGCCAGGCAACCCACGAGGATTTTCAATCATAGCATGGATGATTGCCTAAAAACCCCACTTGAGATCAATTAATGACATGACTATCGGTCAAAAAAAATTGTGTATTTTCGGCGCAAACGAATGCGATAAGAAAGTATAAGTTGTAGAGCGTAAGGCTACATATGTTATAATAATCGATTTCTCTGCTTTTCACCAGTCTTCGAATAAGGACAACAAAACAAATCGGAATAATGTCTCAAAGCTCAATTCCTGATAATTTTTATGTCAACTTGGGTAACACAGGTTTAAAGGTATCCAAGATCATACTCGGATGCATGGGGTTTGGGTCGAAAAAATGGGCTGGTGAATGGATCTTGGATGATGAGGAAGAGGTATTTAAAGTCATGAAAGTAGCTTATGATGCTGGTATAAGGACATTTGACACAGCTGACATGTACAGCGGGGGAATTAGTGAGAAGATGGTTGGTAAATTTCTCAAACAATTTGATATTCCAAGAGACACTGTCGTTATCATGTCTAAATGTTTTTTTTACGTTTCGACAGAATTGAAGGATAATTTCGGTTCTGGCCCAGAGCTGGTTAACAAGAGAGGACTATCTAGAAAGCACATCATGGATGCAGTTGATCTGTCAGTCGAGAGATTGGGCACTTATATCGATTTATTGCAAATCCACCGTTATGATTATGATACCCCGGACGAAGAAGTGATGCGAGCATTAAATGACGTTATTGAATCTGGAAGAGTTAGATACATTGGAGCTTCTTCGATGTGGGCATATCAATTCGTTGGTTTACAGAATACCGCTGAGAAACATGGTTGGCACAAGTTTATCTCGATGCAAAATTTGTACCATTTATTATACAGAGAAGAAGAAAGAGAAATGATCCCTTACTGTAAGAAAACAGGAGTTGGTATCATTCCTTATTCTCCAATTGCAGGAGGTATCCTCGCTAAGCCGATGAGTGCACAGGACACTACGGCTAGGGGCAAGATTTCAACTCAGAGAAACAAACCCTATTTTGAAGGGCCTAACGTTCTGATAGTTGGTAGAGTTGAAGAATTGTCAAAGAAATACGAGGTTTCAATGGCTGTCATCGCCACCGCTTGGAATATTTCAAAAGGTTGCATGCCGATCATGGGAATTACAAAAGTTGAAAGAGTCGCCGATGCAATTGCTGCTACCAAATTGAAGTTGAGCAATGATGATATTGAATACCTCGAAGAGATATATAAACCTGCAGTAATTCAAGGCCACGCGTGAGATAATTATGGAAACCAATATGACTGTGAAATTGCGGATGTATTTATAGCATAGTCAAAATAATATTACTCCAGAAGATTCAAAGATGTCAGATGAATAATGATCTCGAGTTCATTATATTTACAAGTTCCTTATTATTTTCAGAGTCTATTTAACATGTCCCTCTCGCCCTCAGCGACAATTTTCCCTGAATTTGCCTCACTTTCAGCCTTTGATAATTCCAAGTTACGAAGTGCAATCTCCATCAACTTATCGTTCTCACCGTTCAAGACATCCACAACTTCGTGCAAGCCAGGACCACTACTTGCAGTACTACCCAACAAGGTGGCCCTAATTGATTGTTCCAATTTCCTCATCATTGACTCGTCCAGCGTTGAAAAATTGTCCACGTATTGTTGATCAGCTGGTTTGTCGAATGCTTGAATTATGGCTTGATTCAATTGTTCCTCTGTTGTGATGAACGTAGATGCAGAATTGTATAGGTCTAACAAGTTGGTAGCTTTCTTAGTCTTCAAAAGTAACTCGTAATTCAATCTATTGGCCTTCCTTTTCAGTTGTATCATCAGATTCTCTTCAGGTGTTCTTTGCCTCATTATTGGGCCTGTTAAATATTGTTCTACCGATGGGATCGTTAGCCTAAATGCCTCTGACACTTCATGATCTTGCAATTTTTCTTCTTGCAATCTACTTTCCTCGAGTTTGCGCTCCTCATCTCTCAACTTTTCACTCTCCAACTTCTGGGCCTCTTTTATATAACTTTCTTTCAAATACTGACGACGTAATTCGGAATTTTGCAACCTCACCTGTTGCAGTAATGGTAATTCAGAAAGCTCCTCAGGCAGATATTGTTTTCGAGGCGTCAGAACTGTTAATTCAATTCGTTTTGATAATGGTACATATTCTGGAATTGGCTGTTTTCTTCTTGAACCTCTTGGATGTTCAATTCCCTTTGCGTAACCGTTGTTTGAGGATTTCTCATGCTTTGTTGGAAAAATTGATGTCTTGAAAATAGGACGAGGCTTAGGTAGGTAACCTGACTTTCCTCCAAACTTGAGATTGCCTTTACCCATTGAATCTGCTGAATTTGTCTATCTTTGATCGATTCGTTTTGCTCCAAAAATTTTTGAAAATGCATTTTTTTACAATTTTTCTCATCAATTTTCTGTTCTTATTGACACGCACTAAATAATGGGTCGTCAGTTTTGACAGTGTCATGAATTGTTCGTTATATACAAAACATTTAATTCGGAAACATAAATTTTACAACTTTTGTGTATGGTAGATTTTACATATATATATAATCATCTAAGACAATGCTGAGGAAAATCAGATCTGCAGCTTGGTTTCGGTCCCATTCATTTCCTTTTACCAGCTCTCTCTTTCTCTCTCTCTCTATCTCTCACTGATGTCATTTCCACTCTATCTTCAACTCAATTAATTTTTTTTTGGCTCTCTAGTTGTCCCTCCATCTGTGATAATGTACAGCTTGGATTACAAAGCACCCAAGTAATCTTCATTGATTGATCCCAATGCCACAATATGATTTACATCTGATCTCACAGCGGTAATTTTCAACCTAATCTTGGACCCTTTCGTTATCAATTGATCATCTCCCATATATGCTGGAGGATTATTGCTCGAGTTATATGACAACTCCGATGGCAAGGTTTGCACTGCAATGAACACTTCCAACGGACCAACATCGACAAAAATCCCTATTTTTTCCACTTTACTTACTATTCCATCGACAACCTCTCCCTTGAAAGGTTTCCACACGATAGCTCTATATTGTACTTCAAACTCGGCATACCCTGTTGAAGGAATGATCTTTCCCTTACCAACGTTTATTTCAACAGAATCTAGCACAGACACTATGAACCCAAATTGACCTGAACACGTTCCCTCCACATCTGTCAATAATTTATCCCGTAGATATTTGTTCATCTGAGGACCAAAATATGATGGATGCAAGGTAAGATTCAAGGACAAATCTTTCTGTTAAACAAAACATATGTTAGTAACAACGAGTCTCTGTCCCACATTAATTGACAAGGAGAACAGGTAACTTACCAAGAAGAACATGGTGTCTGTCTGGTTCTGTGTATTAATCTCCTTCCTTTTAAGCTCAATCGACCTTTCAATGTTTTCCCATTTTTTGTTTGGGTTTTTTTTTTTCTTTTGGTTTGTTAATTATAAAAAAAAAGGGTGTGCGCTTTGTAACCAAAATAATGTTTTTGAGTGCGAAAAATTTATATTTTCATCCAACATCAAGTCATTGTTGGATACACACACAAAGAAGATTAATCATTCATATAAACTGGGATCAGAAGGACATGTCAAATAAGATGGGAAAGGTAAGTGTTTATTAAGAAATGGAACATGTATATTGGAAAATATTTGTTCCCCTTTATTTCTAAAATTGATTTTATCATCAGATAGATCACTAACCTTGATTTTAAAGACTGCAATATCTTTTGCAAGGGTATGGCATCATGTGGACGTAGCTGAGGATCCAAGAACATTTGGTAGATTGGCTACCCAAATAGCCGTGACACTTATGGGTAAACACAAGCCAGTCTACCACGAGACGCAAGATGTGGGTGATTATGTAGTTGTATCAAATTGCAGACACTTGAAATATACAGGGAATAAGATGACAGAAAAGACTTATTGGTCCCACACAATGAGACCAGGTAGTGGAAAAGCAACGCCTATGGAGAAAATAGTGCAAGACATTGGATATGGTGATATATTGAAAAGGGCTGTTAGCAAAATGTTGCCAAAGAATAAGATGAGAAAAACTCGATTAGAAAGATTGAAGGTGTACGATGGAAGTGATCACCCATACAAACAGAACATCATTGCATTCGCGGATGAGCTGCCGATAGTGGAGGCCAGGAGGACGAGATTGGAGGAACAGACAAATATTTTGAACGAATACTACAAGAGAAATCCAAAGGCAAACACAAATTAGAGTTGATAGTTCCCAAAACTGTATATAATTAGCATGATGAAAAGTAGGATGTTCCATATTCTTTTCAACTTGTACAAGTTTTAATTTATTGTTGTAGATGTGTCTTAACCCTTGATTAAACTCGACTTCTGTACAGTAGTAGTAAGTATCCTGTTAACTAAAGTTTTACTTTATTCAAATCGTCGTCCACCAAAGATCAAAACATTACTTCTCACCAAAAGGAAAAAAATCACCGAAAAATTCATTAAAAAAAAACAGTCAGCGAAGGCAATAAGAGAAAGAGAGTGTTTGTGTGTGTTCAGGAGAGCTATTTAGTGTATCCCATACTGTTGCTAAGATATCGGTGATAGAATATATTGACTTATATCGTCTTCACCTTAAGAATACAGTTTATACACCTGAAAGCATTCTTCTTCGATTCCATTCTCAAGTTTGTCGACAACTTTTCATCGAGTTGTTGATTTCATAACTCAAAACTAAAGGGCTATTAAAAAAGCATATCATTGTTTTCATACTAGAAGTTAGGGCGAAACCATCCTCAGCTTAACCCAGTCATTTCTTTATCAAACTGCAAGGAGTTTCGAGTTGTTTCCGATATTAATTCTCAACTGACATCAACATTTAAACATATAAACAAATAAAATGGATCAATACGCATTTGAAGATCAAATCACAACTGAAGATTGTTGGACAGTCATATCCTCTTTCTTCCAAGAGAAAGGTTTAGTGTCTCAACAATTGGACTCTTTCGACGAATTCATAGGAACAACCATTCAGGATTTGATTCTCGAAGATAGCACTTTGATTTTGGAGCAACCAGCGCAACACGCCACTGAAGCTGATAAATACAATAAACGTTACGAAATTCAGTTCGGTAAGACTTATTTGACTACCCCAACAATGACAGAAGCTGATGGGGCTGCTCATACTATGTACCCACAAGAGGCTAGATTGAGAAATTTGACATATAGTGCTACATTACAAGTTGATATGACCAAACGTGTGTTGATAAGTGATGATGATGAAACACGTGAAACTGGTGAAGTAGTGTGGAGATCTGAAGGGGACAGTAACGCTGATGAAAAACCAGAACAGGTGAGTTTGGGTAGAGTGCCTATCATGTTAAGATCTAAATTTTGTGTCTTGAGAGACTTAACCGAAGATGAGTTTTACAATTTAAAAGAATGTCCATACGATATGGGTGGTTACTTTATCATCAATGGTTCTGAGAAAGTTTTGATTGCTCAAGAAAGAAGTGCTGCCAATATTGTACAAGTTTTCAAAAAAGCCGCTCCTTCACCGATATCCCATATTGCCGAAATAAGATCAGCTTTGGAGAAAGGTTCAAGATTGATCAGTGGTATGCAATTGAAAATGTATGGAAGAGAGGACAAACTGTCAGGTGAAAGAACTATTAAAGCTAAATTACCATATATTAAACAAGATATTCCTATTGTCATTGTTTTTAGAGCCTTAGGTGTGGTGCCAGATGGTGATATCTTGGAACATATCTGTTACGATGAAAATGATTGGCAAATGTTGGAATTGTTGAAACCTTGTGTTGAAGAAGCGTTTGTCATTCAAGACAGAGAAACTGCTTTGGATTACATCGGAAGAAGAGGTAACGCTTTAGGTATCAGAAGAGAGAAGCGTATTCAATACGCAAAGGATATCTTGACTAAGGAATTTTTGCCTCATATCACACAGGAAGAAGGTTTTGAGACAAGAAAGGCCTTTTTCTTGGGTTACATGGTAAACAGACTTTTGCTTTGTGCATTGGAAAGAAAAGAGCCAGATGATAGAGATCATTTCGGGAAGAAAAGATTGGATTTAGCTGGTCCTTTGATGGCTAACTTATTCAGAATTCTTTTTAGAAAATTGAACAAGGATATCTTCCGTTATATGCAAAGATGTGTTGAAACCAATAGAGATTTCAACTTGGCTTTGGCCGTTAGACCCAACACAATTACAGCTGGTTTGAAGTATTCTTTGGCTACTGGTAACTGGGGTGAACAGAAGAAAGCCATGACTGCAAGAGCCGGTGTTTCTCAAGTTTTGAATAGATATACCTACTCCTCGACTTTATCTCATTTGAGAAGAACAAATACGCCTATCGGTAGAGATGGTAAGTTGGCAAAACCACGTCAATTGCATAACACTCATTGGGGTCTTGTGTGTCCAGCAGAAACGCCAGAAGGACAAGCTTGTGGTTTGGTAAAGAACTTGTCGTTGATGTCATGTATCTCTGTTGGTACCCCATCTGATGCCATTTTGTTATACTTGGAGGAATGGGGTATGCAAGCTGTAGAGGATTTCACACCATACAAGGAACCTGAGAATGCAAGGATATTTGTCAATGGTGTTTGGGTTGGTACTCACAGTGACCCAGCCCAGTTAAATTCTGCCATTAGAGATTTGAGAAGACAAGGTGATATTAATCCAGAGGTGTCTATTGTTAGAGATATTAGGGAAAAGGAGTTCAAGATTTTTACCGATGCCGGTAGAGTTTACAGACCGTTATTCATTGTGGATGACGATGAAGATAGTGAACATAAGGGTGAGCTAAAATTGAAGAAAGAACATATACGTAAGTTGATAGAAGGTGCAGATCAAGACCAAGTCATGTATAACGAAGATGATGACGAAGATGAAGATGAGGCAGTTTATGGCTGGTCCGGTTTGGTCAAGAGTGGTGTTGTTGAGTATGTCGATGCCGAAGAGGAAGAAACTATCATGGTAGCAATGCAAATAGAAGACTTGATGTCTGCCAAACAAGAGCAGGAAACACATGCACATGAAATTGAGGAAGAACAAGACGTGGCCAAGAGAATCAGACCTCACATCAATAGTCATACATTTACCCATTGCGAGATCCATCCTTCCATGATTTTGGGTGTCGCAGCTTCTATCATTCCCTTTCCTGATCATAATCAATCTCCTAGAAATACTTATCAGTCGGCTATGGGTAAGCAAGCGATGGGTGTTTTTGCTACCAATTATAGTGTCAGAATGGACACAATGGCAAATATTTTGTACTACCCTCAGAAGCCATTGGGTACAACCAGATCTATGGAATTTTTAAGATTCAGAGAGTTACCAGCTGGTCAAAATGCAATTGTAGCCATTTCTTGTTATTCTGGTTATAACCAAGAAGATTCCATGATCATGAATCAGTCTTCTATCGATAGAGGTTTATTCAGATCTTTATTCTTTAGATCTTACAGCGATCAGGAAACAAGATCAGGTATGTCAGTTTTGGCTGAGTTTGAGAAACCACATAGAAGTGACACTTTAGGTTTCAAACAAGGAACATATGAGAAATTGGATGATGATGGTTTGATAGCTCCTGGAGTGAGAGTTTCTGGTGCAGATATCATCATCGGTAAGACGATACCGATTCAGCCAGATTCAGAGGAATTGGGTCAAAGGACAAAGTATCATACCAAGAGAGATGCATCAATGCCTTTGAGAACAACAGAGAATGGTATTATCGATCAAGTATTGTTAACGACAAATCAAGAAGGGTTGAAGTTTGTCAAGGTAAGAACTAGAACCACCAAAGTTCCTCAAATCGGTGACAAATTTGCCTCTCGTCATGGTCAAAAAGGTACCATTGGTATCACTTATAGACATGAGGATATGCCTTTCAGTGCAGAGGGAGTTGTTCCAGACTTGATTATTAACCCTCATGCTATTCCATCTCGTATGACTGTTGCGCATTTGATTGAATGTTTATTATCAAAAGTTTCTTCATTGACAGGTATGGAGGGTGATGCCACTCCATTTACTGATTTAACTGTGGAACAGGTGTCAAAATTGTTGAGAGAAAATGGTTATCAATCAAGAGGTTTCGAACTAATGTATCATGGCCATACGGGTAAAAAGATGATGGCCCAGGTGTTCTTTGGACCAACATATTACCAACGTCTTAGACATATGGTTGATGACAAGATTCATGCCAGAGCAAGAGGACCTGTTCAAATGTTGACAAGACAACCTGTTGAAGGTAGATCAAGAGATGGTGGTTTGAGATTTGGAGAAATGGAGAGAGATTGTATGATTGCGCACGGTGCTGCTGGTTTCTTGAAGGAGAGATTGATGGAAGCTTCTGATGCTTTCAGAGTTCATGTATGTGGAATTTGTGGTTTGATGAGCGTCATTGCTAATTTGAAAAAGAACCAATTTGAATGCCGGTCTTGTAAAAATAAGACCATCATCTACCAATTGCATATTCCATATGCTGCAAAGTTGTTGTTTCAGGAGTTGATGGCTATGAATATAGCTCCAAGGTTGTATACCGATCATCTGGATGGATCCATTCATTGAGCACTCATCATTATCTGAATATGTATAGTATAGATCAAATATCTTTTCTAAATTATGGACTGCGTTGGAAAGTAGTAGATAGCGACTTCTGTATCAGCAAAGTAGGTAAAAAAATTTCTGGGGCTTGTGGCCGAAAGAGGTTATGTTAGCCGTTCTATTTCGCTCGGTCAAGTCAATTTAAAAGCAGCACGAAAAACATTTATATGAGGAAGCAAACAATCATTTTGAACAGAAGATGAATAATTGATGTATAAGTCTTAGTCTCGTTAGATATATGGAAGATCAGCAGTATGGAATTGGAAACAGAGAGCATTGCAAGAGTCTCTGCAAATTCTTTAGAAAACTCAAGCAGGGATGGGTCCTTAACATCGAAGAGGCAAGATGAAGAGGCATCATTGCTGTTTGACGCCGGTTCAGAAAAAAATGAAGAGTCAACTCAAGTACTGCAAGTTGGAGCTGGCAGTCTCGATGTCCCAGATGGTGGTTACGGTTGGGTTATTGTCGGGGCATTATTTCTTTTCAATTTTTCCACTTGGGGAGCCAATGCTGCGTATGCAGTTTTCTATTCTCATTATTTGAACTACGATGTGTTTCCTGGTACTACCAAAGTGGAGTACGGCGCTATAGGAGGTCTAACTTTCGGATCTGGATTGCTACTGGCACCATTACTCAATTTTGCTGTTGGTAAAATTGGTATCCACGCGGTGATTGCCTTCGGCACTTTGATTCAATTTGTCGGATTGATGTTGGCCAGTTGGAGTACCAAAATCTGGGAGTTGTTCATGACACAAGGTTTTATGTTGGGAGTAGGATTGGCAGCCGTGGCTATTCCAAACTTGAATATCATGCCTCAGTGGTTCAGAAGAAGGAGGAGTCTCGCGATTGGACTCACAGCTTCCGGCAGCGGACTGGGAGGTGTTTGTTTTGTATTGGGTTTACAACACCTCATCGAAACCAAAAGTTACAATTGGGCGCTACGAGTGGAGGCCATAGTCTGTGTGGTTGCTCAAGTGATTGCTCTTTGCTTAACCAGAACGAGATCGCTGCACATTAAACCTGAATATAGGTTAGTAGATAAATCGACCATGAATTTTGGATTTTTGATGGAAGTGTTATGGGTTTTTAGCACAATGTTTGGATATGTTGTATTATTATACAATTTAGCTGATTTTACTGTCAGTCTTGGATATTCATCGCAGCAGAGTTCGATAGTTTCGACTATGATTTCCGTTGGTGGCTTCTTTTTCAGACCTCTTGTTGGTAGAATGTGCGATAGATGGGGACCTGTCACGGTCAGCATTTTTGTTCACCTTTTTGTTGCCATTTTAGCCTGGGCTATGTGGATTCCAGCTAGAAACCTCGCCACCGCTATAGCTTTTGCTCTATTAGAAGGTGGAACTATGGGCACAGTGTGGGTAATTTCAGCTTCTATCACAACCAGAATTGCTGGCTTGAAGAAAATGGGATCATGTATGAGTACTTTGTGGATCTTTATTGGTATTTCTGGTGCTGTCTCTCCTATTGTTGGAATTGTCCTAAAAGAGTCACCTTCAAATGGAGCTGAGATTGACCCAAAGCAATATGTGCATCCGGCAATTTTTGTAGGCTGCTCATACTTTGCCGCTAGTATTTGCTTATTTGTTTTGCGAGGTTGGATTATAGCAAGAGATGACTTGATGGTGAAGGTCAATGGAGTAGAAGCATTAGCAGAAGATACTGGGGAAGAATTGGCAATCACAGTCCCAGTAGCCAATGGTTTCAGAAACTGTTTTAGATTAAGGGCTCCGAAAAAAGTTTAGATTAAGTAAGAACCTTGATATTGTATAGAAAAGAATAGAAAATGAATGCTCTGGTTGTGATATTTGCAAAAATTTCAGAGGTGAATTGCAAGATTAAGCATGGTTGTAATAATCACAAATCATTCCCTTGCAATTCTGCCATTTTCTGATGCGTAGCAATATCGTTACTCTCCCAAGGGTAACATATCCAACTATCTGGAACGTTCTTCGTGAAGTACCTGTCCTCCTTCATGATGTAATCGGGTAAATCCTCTTTCTTTGGTTTTAACTTGTTGTGACAGACAAAGATTCCAAACTTAGTATCGTTTGGATCACCGCCCTTCTCCTCGCACTGCTTAACAACATCTTTTTCCAATTCGGATAAGGCATAATGCAATGTTTTTCTCGTGTCATCAACTTCGTCAACAATCAAAATATTTTTATTGATCAAATCAACCCCAGATTGTTCATAGTCAATCCATTGATTTCTCTTAACATGTACCCCAGGTTTTTCACTCGCTGTGGACACCGTTTCAAAATCTTCATATAACGACAATATTATAGCATAAATTCTGATTGTCAGCTTACCCAGCTCTTTCAAGCATGTCCTCAACATTCTTGCAGGAATGAACCCACCACCTCCAATGGCAATGATCAAGTCTGGCTTAAATTCCTTGATCCTTGGGGTTATATCCTGACACATCTTGTGAATGTGATTATAAGAAATGTACACCTTTGCTTCTTCTTGATCGACCATTGTCGTTCAGTTATCTGAGTAATGTTAGCTATTAAATTTACGGCTTCCTCTTTCAAATGTTTGGCTGTTTAATTATCACCATAAATTTGTGCAGCCCCCAAAAAAAATTTTCATATTTTTTATTGAAAGATTTGAGCATGCATCTGAAATATGCAAACAACCCTGTTGATGAATCTGTACATCTACACTGTTTAGAAGACTTATGTTCTTACGCTATTGGTTCCATATCCATTCTCAGTGTAGTCGGCCAGTGGGGAATTAGTAGAATATAACTACAACTGAAATAGGGCAGATACTGATCACATCTATTTTAACTTGTGCCTCAAGTGTGTTATCCTCTCTTTTAACTCTAACTCATCCTCGAGATCAGAGTCCAGATCTTTATTGATCTTGCTCACAGCAATTTCTTCATCACTATAATTTTCCTCATCATCATCCGCCTCTTCATCAAAATCTTTCATATCCTGGTCACTTTCAGCTGAGTCCGAGCTTTTGCTAACGTCGTCGATGTCGCTCTCTACATAATCATCCTGTTGTTCTACATCAATCTCACTGTCCTCATCGATGTCTAAACCGTTATCCTCCATTTCCTCGATGTACTCGACATCGCTCTCATTCTCCTCAATTTCGCCTTTGTAGTCTCCATCTGAACTTGACTTTAAAATCATTTTTTTCAACTCCATGTTTTCCAAAACCATATCAATCTTACCATTTAATTCTAATAGTCTGGTGAGCGTCAAAGATCTTCTGTGCAATGTAGAATGTAATACACCTAAATTTTGGGTGAGATTAGAATAGCTATTCAAAAATCCACCATGAATAATGAAAAGCCACTTGATCCACACATTCAATATAGACTGTTTGCTAGAGTTTCTGGCTATTCTCTCAGAGATCCTATTCAATAAGGGGATCACATAATTTATGGAGAGTTTCTTAATGGTGTTTTTGATGACTTCCCCATCTTTATTATTTAAAACTGTTTCCAATAATGCATGGTCATTTGATTTAATCGCCTGCGTTAATATGGTAGTGACAGTACCAGTGGTAGCTTTCTTTTTCTTTTCCTTTGACTGCTGCAATGATGGATCAGCCAATTTGAACAGTTTCTCTGCCAAGCTTTCCCCATCAACATCTTCATTATCAGAGTTTTCCAAGTCTTTGAAATTATCTCCCATTTGAATGATGGCATTTCCTTCATTGTAATGCTTTGAAGAAGCTAGATCGTGACCATGAAGCGAGTGATCATTCAATTTAATTGTTGGTTTGACCTTTGTGAGTTGAATTGGCCCTCTAAACTTGAAACCCGACTCATCGTACCAAATCAAACTATCAAAAAAGGGAATTGCGGGACTTTCCAACCAGGTGATTATAAATTTGTTATACATGACGAATGTTAAATTAATCTGCAAATTCTCTCCTGTTGGATTTACCAAAGGTCTTGCTATTTTAATCACAGCGTCTGAGGGTTTTGACTTGGACTTTATCTTCTTCTTCTTTGAAAATTTACTAGCTGAGGAGCCATTCAAGTCCTGAGATATCAGTAATGGATCATTAAATAGCTCAACGTTATCTTCAGTGACTGCTAATAGAATTGATTTGCCTTGAAATTCACCAGATGATACACTTGTGACATTGGACTGGGCTACTAACACTTTTTCAATAGCCCTTTTGTGTAGTGAAAAAATGTTTATGAATCTATCATTGTCAGCTGCAGTCAAAAATAGGTCATCTGTTATTGGCATAAGTGTATGTATTGTATTGACATGTCCGGGAAAGGTGTATATCACCTCGTTGGGTGACTCAAGTTCCAACAAAAAGATGCTATATGAAGCTATTAATAAGTGAGTGCGATTGTTGTACATTGTAGTGATCAAACGACTTGTCTGCTCATTATTTGATACCAACTGTGGTATTCTGATATTTTTGATCAATTGGTAATTGACAAGGTCCCACTCGTTGATCTCACCCTTTATGTCGATGCTAAAACCGGTGCCCGTTAACCTTGAGTGATAGAAATAGACCACAGCAGAAGCTGATGCACTCCTTAAATTTGCAACTACTTCGTTTTGTGCCGCGGAGTATATCAAGATATCACCATTATTCAAGCAGATGGCGACATATTGGCTCTCCAATTTCGAGTTTGCTGTATTTGCAAGCAGCCCCCAGACCAAGAAGGTGACATTCAAATTTTTCTCCAAAGTGAAGCTGTGTGAAATAGAGTTTGAGGATGATGGATCCACTGATTGAATCTTCAACTGATGAGCATCCAATGCCACCACACAAGTGGCCAAGAAAGACCCGGTGAGGTCAAATGCCGAGGCTACAACTGACATAAACTACCTTCTCAAGATGAACTAAAACTCCTGTGAACGCTTCAGTTGGTGATAAGAGATACTTGTTGCCAGTAATCGAAATGAACTTTTCATACAAAAACAAAGTAATTAAAAAAAAAAAAAAAAAAAAAAATTTGTTTGAACTAAAAAATTTTCTTTTGATAAATCTACAAAAACAGAAGCAAAATATCAAAAAATTATTATCACCAACAAAAACTTGGGAGTGAAATCGATCGATCAATCAATCCAATAAATTAAAATTGTTATAATATTCTTCTACCCTGACATCACTCATCATCGATCCACAACAGTAAAATGTCTGAGTTTGGGTCAGGTTCATCGTCGGAAGAGTTGACATTGCCCAAGGCAACTGTTCAAAAGATACTATCGGAGATATTGCCTCTGGAGTTTGCATTTACCAAAGATGCCAAAGACCTGTTGATAGAATGTTGCGTTGAATTCATTATGATCCTTAGTGCAGAATCCAACGATATAGCTGAAAGGGAGTTGAAAAAAACGATAAGCTCAGACCATGTTGTGAAGCTGTTGAGTGATTTAGGGTTTTTTTCTTATTTAGAACCAATTGACAAAGTTTTGAAAGAACATAAAGAATTGAACAATACAAAAATTGCTGGCAAAAATAAAAACAAGTTCCAGAATTCCGGATTGTCAGAAGAAGAGTTATTGAGGCAACAGGAGGAGCTATTCAGGCTGAGCAGAAACAAGTTACAAAACACTGGCGGAAGTGGAGTCAAAAAAGAGGAAAACTGAGCCTACAAACTTCATCATCATTCGTTAAAAGTTCTTTGTCTCTTGTCACCTCATCCTTTCAGTTCAACCGTGTATATTAGAATAAACCATTTGACTCATTTGAGTTATTTTGCAAGAATTTGATTTGAAGATCTGTGCAATCTTACTCGGTTAGAGGAGATTCCATTTTATTTTCAGCTTCCTTTTTAAAATAACAAACTTAAATTATGATATTAAACATAACAATGCTCTATGAGCTTCTATAAATATAATCTAAAAACAAACGAAGCACAGTGGCCTCAAAACAACTTGCAAACAATTGAAAAAACTCCCTGAACGAATGACAAAAATAACAGTAACAAAAAGTAAAAGTAACAAAGGGGAAAAAAAATCAAATCAATATCATAAAAGAAAAAAATGGGATTCACTAAACGGGCGACCTATCATCCTAAAATAATTATGATAAAGGTGAAAAGTGGAATGAGCAGTGTTATATAATGGGCTGAAACAGTCGAACCCGCACCTTCAAGAACAAATGGAACAGTGTTTGTTGGTTCACCTTGTTCGGCGGCTAATGACGAGAACCCGGGTTTGCCTGTTGTGACGGTAGCAATCTCGATCTCAGTAGCTGTAGCAGTAGCAATATCATCTTCTGTCACATATGTTTCCGCGATATCATGGGATAATTCCGTTTTGGCAGCAACAGTTGTTGCCTTTGAAAATCTATCAACGGTATTTGTGGTTGTTTGTTCAACTGTGGCCGTCAGTAAATCTTCTTCTGTCACTTGAGTAACTTCTCCATCTATCTCTCCATCCTCTGATTGGACTGCAAAATCGCTAGTCTGTTTGGCATTCAAAGTTGAAAATGACCTTGTACGGCTTGTTGTTGCAGGGCTGATGGCACTGTTAAGTTCAGTCAGTGTTGCTGTCAGGCTCTCCAACTCTGTCACCATCTCTAACGTTACCGAATCCGTATCTCGAATATCTGAATTTTTATCAGCAGCAACGCTGGTATTTTCAGTCTTTTGATTCGAGCTTGATGTCAGTGTTATCTGAGCGATGATTGGTGTCGTCAGTTTCGGGGACAGTGGGCTTGCAAAGGAACCACTCAGTTCGGTAACAGTTGTGGCTGTTGATGGTTTCGAACTTGCTGTTGGACTGGAACTTGAAGAAGATTTACCACTGGCTTTGGAAGTTGACGTGGTATTGCCCTTCAAAGAAGATGACGTTTTGGTCGATGTCTTTGTCGATGACGTTGTTAATGTCTTTGTCGATGATGTTGACGAAGAGCTCGATTTTGTCTTAATTGTAGACGATTTACCACTGGCTTTAGAAGTTGACGTGGTATTGCCCTTCAAAGAAGATGACGTTTTGGTCGATGTCTTTGTCGATGACGTTGTTAATGTCTTTGTCGATGATGTTGACGAAGAGCTCGATTTTGTCTTAATTGTAGACGATTTACCACTGGCTTTAGAAGTTGACGTGGTATTGCCCTTCAAAGAAGATGACGTTTTGGTCGATGTCTTTGTCGATGACGTTGTTAATGTCTTTGTCGATGATGTTGACGAAGAGCTCGATTTTGTCTTAATTGTAGACGATTTACCACTGGCTCTAGAAGTTGACGTTGTATTGCCCTTCAAAGAAGACGACGTTTTGGTCGATGTCTTTGTCGATAACGCTGACAATGGTTTTGTCGATGTGTTCACCGATGTCTTCGTTGATGATGTTGTGAACCTTCCACCACTAGGTATTATCCGGGAAGAAGAAGTGGACGAAGATACGATGGATTGGGCCGGTTCTGATGCTGTAGCCGATTGAGTTTTTGTATAACTCTCTGTAAATGACCTCGACTTGATAGATCCCGAAATAGAAGGTGCTGGAAGAGATGGTGATAAAATAGATGAAAACCCAATACGTGATGTCAGTCCCACAGCGCTCGTCTCCGAATATGCACTGGAAATGGTAGCCGTAGAGACAGTATGCGACGTTTCTAAATCAGTTAATCCAACAGTTTCATATGTGTCAACATCGATAGTAGTCTCCGAGAAAAATGATGACAAAGAACTAGATGTTGCAACCAGCAGTGAACTAGAAAGTTCCGTCTCAATAGAGGAGCCAGCTTGAGGCAAGCTGCTGGAAAAGCCACCAGAGCTAACGCCGTCGGAACTGAAGTGAGACAGTAAGTCAGGGATGGACGATCTCAGGGGAGTGTCACTATAATCACGCGAAGAAGTGTATACCAATATCGAGCTTAACGAGTTGGCATTCGGTGAGCTCCTAAAACTAGTAAGAGCTTCCGCTGATGAAATATCACCAGAATCACCCAACGAAGCAGAAGTCGTCGTAAAGCTTGCTCTGACCAAAAGACTTGAGGAAGAACCGGATTTCAGCAGATACGTGCTTGTGAGGGGAGTTCTCGTGACTGCTGTATGGCTTGTGTAAGTCACAAGATCAGTATATGTGGCCACGTCTGTAACATCAATTACTTCTGTGACATAAGTGATCTCATCCTCCGAATGGGAAAATACGCTCGATTCAGAAAAAGAGGAGCTTCCAATCCCAGAGCTGGAGTGTAAGGAGCCAACCAGGGAAGTAAGGCCGGTGGAAGATATCTCCAAATAGGATCCCCCAATTGTGCCTGTGAAGCTAGCAGTAATTGTCAATGATGACAAAGAAGTGAGAGTCACACCCTCGGTAACAAACTGCGTGTCGATATCATCCCAAGTAACATAAGTAATATCATCAGAAACAACTTCATCCGGTAGAGAAGATATTAATGACAAAGTCGACAACGACCCCAGAGAAGAAACCGTAAGAGAAATGGCAGCAACTGAACTGTAACGCGAATATGGTTCACTAGCCGGAGCAGATGATGGATAACCACTTGAAACAACTACTGAACTGTAATATGAATATGATTCACTAGCTGGAACAGATGACGCAGCACCTACCGAACTGTAATGTGAATTTGGTTCACTAGTTGGAGCAGATGATTGATAACCACTTGAAACACCCACTGAACTGTAATGTGAATTTGATTCACTAGCTGGAACAGATGACGCAGTACCTACCGAACTGTAATGTGAATTTGGTTCACTAGTTGGAGCAGATGATTGATAACCACTTGAAACACCTACTGAACTATGATGTGAACTTGGTTCACTAACAGGAACAGATGATTGATAACCACTTGATGCATCGACTGAACTGTAATGTGAATACGATTCACTAACTGGAACAGATGACGCAGTACCTACCGAACTGTAATGTGAATATGATTCACTAGTTGGAGATGATGGATAACCACTTGAAACACCTACTGAACTGTGATGTGAATTTGGTTCACTTGTTGGAGCAGATGATTGATAACCACTTGAAACACCTACTGAACTGTAATGTGAATACGATTCACTAACTGGAACAGATGATGCAGCACCTACCGAACTGTAATGTGAACTTGGTTCACTTGTTGGAGCAGATGATTGATAACCACTTGATGCACCTACCGAACTGTAATGTGAATATGATTCACTAACTGGAACAGATGACGCAGCACCTACCGAACTGTAATGTGAATATGATTCACTTGTTGGAGCAGATGATGGATAACCACTTGATGCACCTACTGAACTGTAATGTGAATTTGGTTCACTTGATGGAACAGATGATGGATAACCACTTGATGCACCTACTGAACTGTAATGTGAATATGATTCACTGACAGGAACAGATGATTGATAACCACTTGAAACACCTACTGAACTATGATGTGAACTTGGTTCACTAACAGGAACAGATGATTGATAACCACTTGAAACACCTACTGAACCGTAATGTGAATATGATTCACTAGCTGGAACAGATGACGCAGCACCTACTGAACTGTGATGTGAATATGATTCACTTGTTGGAGCAGATGATGGATAACCACTTGAAACACCTACTGAACTGTAA